>QXEO01000020.1:600000-846896 GCA_007115705.1 Dactylis glomerata | reverse complement strand
CTACCAGATTTGTTTTCCGCGGCGCAGGTGGCGTCCAGGAACCAGGCCGGAATCTCCGGTGTCTACCGACCGGAGTATCTGGTGGGTCTAAGTCGGTCCAGCGGTGAGCGGTTCCTGCCAGCAGATCGGTTCAAGGACTCCTAGGCGTGCGTCAATGACCGATCAGGATCGTGACCACGTGCCGCTGTTCAGGTAGTCCTGGCTATAGTTAGGGCATGTACAATGGTAGAAAGGCACGCTTCTCTTAGCCGTCCATGTCATCTAGAGAAGCACAAGAGATAATTTGTTACAATGTATCATCTCTTTATTTGTCGTCCCTTGTAATTAATGAGAAATAGCTGTTTTTAGTAATAAATTAATTGGCTAAGAGAAGACAGATGGTGACAATGCAATAAAATAGTCTTCTCTTATTTTGGTAAGGGATCATCCCTTAGCTAAGGCTAGGCAACCTTCTCTTTCTTATTTCTCTCTCCTCCAACTAAGCAAAAATCCTACATGGCACCTCTAAGGGAAGGCTGACATCACCCCATTGTACATGCCTTACGTACAGCTTGCGATCGGAGAGGGCATCACGGAGTCTAGAAAGGAAAGAAAGAAAGTAAGGGAAAGCGCTAATTTTTTTTGGTTTTGTTGGTACATGGGTTTTCCTCGAGGGCCAGCAGAAAAGAAAGGAAAAAATGATTGACTATTTCGTGGGCTACGTGCCTAGCATCATCATCAGAAATATAAAGATGGAATGTTTTTTATTTGGATTTGCTAATTGGCTGGTGCGTTGCTTTCTATTTCAAATTTTGCTTGAAAGGAAAGTGCAGATTTGATCCGTGGTTTAGGTCAGATTTTGCTGAACGGACATTGTGCAGGAAGATAAATTGAGACACTGGTTCGTTAGTTTCAGGAGGAGGAAGCATGTTCATTTGGATCCCATGGCGTGTAGAAGTTTGTTCTATTTGGTTTTGGTGATGTGATGTTTCTATCAAATTTAGTTGCGTCTCCGGGTCTATTCCGCTCATCTCGACCCTCAGTGTGCAGGAGTTATGTCCCTGTATGTTTTGGGTGATCTGCTCATGTGCTTCGAGACTGCATTTCAATGATTGTTGTGTCTCAATAAGGTTGGTGGCGCCGACAATAAAGTGGCACCAAGGGCAAGTCAAGCTAGCTAAGAGGGAGGATGTGGGGTGGCAGGCTCATAAGACTTGAAAGATGGCGAGTGGCGATATTGTCTAGATTGACCGCCACATGCAAGACAAGACCCTTCGGTGTTGAGGACAATGTCTTTCCAAGAAGGGGAGGATGATGAGGATTGGCACGCTAGGACATCCTACGAGATGCAGTAATTAAGTCTAAGGTTGTGCCATTCATTTATAATTGTATCCATGTTATTCATTAGTCAGGTCTTGCTGTTGGCCCCAATTAAGGGTTTTATTTTATGTTTTGGGGTTTGGGCCTGTCTAAGCCCAATAGTTTTTCTGGCCGCCTAATATAAGGAGGCTGGGCGGCTAGGGTTTAGGGAGGCAGAAAAATATGTAGAACATTGTGTTTCCACGTGTGTTCCATCCCTTTGGGGTTGGCGTATTGAGACGGTGTCTCCGACATTCGTCTAGTTATCCAATATATTGTTTTGCGTGAAGGTGCTTGTTATTCAAGTATTGTCGTGCTGCTGCGTGAGGCTCGTTGTTCATCACCGAGTTGCACATTGGATTTCATCTATTTGGTGTGATGTTCGTCTACATCGATGAGTTGCTTGCAGGATTGACGTTCCTCATCTTCAGGTTACGTGCATTGCTCACGTGATTGGAAGATCTTATCAGATCCATTGGATCAGGAGGTGCATCGTGAAAGATCGGGCCAAACAATCTTCATCACGATGCCATTCCAACAAGTCAGAGACCCCCATTGTTGTACATACAACCTCAAAGCATTGTCATGTCGAATTGTGGACTCGGTAAAACTTATTACAAGTAAACTTAAAATTAGTAAAGGTTCCTCCCATTTTTATTCAGAAAATTAGGAACAACACTTTCAACATTTTTCTTAAGTCTTGGATTTTATTACATAATTCGCCACCTGTTTATTCTAGGTAGAATGTTGTACTAAGCCTGAAAATTAATTCTGCCAGACCTCATACGTACTCTTAAGTCCCTCTCATAAATTAGTGATTGTAACTTTACACATTATTCACACTCCAAAAAACTTGGACATGAAAATAATTCCTTGGGTAGAGCAGTTACTTATACACATGTTTTCCCTCGGGCGACATAGATAACTAAAAAAATTAACATGATACTCGACATGATTCATCCTAGAAAAAGCAAAGCACGAATAAGACGTCGACTATCGAAAACTCTCAGGAAAGGCTACTAGAGAAATCACTAGTATGTAACCTCAAGAAACAACAAAAGGGCATCCTCATCGTATCTCCTATGCTTGGCTGTGGTTGCCTCTTCTAAAGTTGGAAAGTTATGCCACGCCATTCATTGGTCTAGGCTTAAAATCGTCATCCCTCACCTAACTAAACGGAAAGGCACTCAACACTTCACCACTTCAACGTAATAAGAGTAAATAATAAGGGTAAGTGGTATGGGGGCCAATCCATCCCGCACCAAAATTAGTAACTCCATATGTGAATAGGTGAATCGCGCACATAACATTCGGTTGTCCTCCCTTGTATAAAAAATATATTTCATGACCGTGATCCAAAGTTCGGGATTGACTCACATTTACCATTTTTATAAACCCACTAAGGTGCCTAATCTATTGTTTTTCCAAGAGCATCTCAAAGTTGAGAATATCCCTACATAACGCTTGACAAAAGAGAAACAAAGAGTCACCTCATGGATCAAGATAGACTCAAACTAGAAAACATGAACGTTTAATGGACAAGCAAAAGCTCCTATCACCGGAATAGCAAACAATGGAGATGAAGTTTAAACCCAAGAGTTTCTTTTGGAACAAATAAGTAGATCACTTATAGTGGAACAATGACGATTTCAATGGATGACTAACAAGATTTTAACAGGGTCTTCTCCTAAAAGCACACAACCAGCTCAACCCAATTGCGGAAGCACCTTCTATGATCATTTAAAGGTTCAACTCACTCCATTCTAATTAACTAAAAGAAGGTACACGTGCAAAAAAATGAGTGCTACAATTAAAAATTGAAAGGCTCATACTGGCATGCTAATTGTCAAATAGGAAGATTTGACAAGTACATGGTTGAAATGACGTTGGGCAAGAAATACACTACAAGAATACTATCCATTGGATGACTATTGCTAGTTTTTTTTTCTCGAATGCTCATGGTGAAATCACAAGCCATGTCAGAAGGAACACGGACAACACACACACACAAAAACTCCGTTATGGCAAGTTGGGCAGGTATACAATCTCATAGTTCAGCTTCCTTTGGCATGATTTTGAGCTACTCATCACTTTATTCCACTTGTGTTGTTCATCCATTAACTCAGAAGCAAAAAAATTAATTTAATAAATGTTCAATAATAAACTTGGCTCACTACTTCTATCTCCCTGTTAAGGAAACACTTCTATCATGTGTATTCACAACCTCTAACAACTGCCAAACTACCTAAGCTCCAAAGAAGGTTGTTGACAAAAAGCATGGTGCCCCAACTCGCGGAAAGAGATAAAGCAACTAAGTCTTATATGCTTACTATCCAAGGTTCTCTCTAGAAAACACAACCCGAGTGTGGTGAATGCACTCTCTCAAAGATTAGGTTTACACTATTAGAGAAAACACTGGAACCAGAAATTGCCACGATAAGGAAAAGAGGAACTAGTCTAAGAAAATTAACGAAGAACTCTTAGAGTATAACTAGACATTGACCAGACTATCATTCTTGTCTCCACACCTAGTACAGTACCAGACCTAACAAGCAAATATCTTCTCAAATGCACTCACACAATGATATTCACTATTCGTGATATTTTAACAACATGCCAATACTCCTAAAAATAAATATTAAAATCCATATAATGTCTCATGATAATACTCTGACAACTTCACCAACAACCTATGGAGAGTAACATTGGCGTATTGCCATGATAATAATCAAAAGATCGTTCAACCAAGCTTGCTTGAAAATTCATCTTCTTTTGTTTTACTCAAGTACCAACAACTACTACAAATCCAACTAGTATATCCGAAGATCAAGAATCCAATTCATACTGAATAGTCAATCACCTTAATGCCTAATAATCCAAATACTAACATATCCACTAAGTTTCATGTATTAATGTTGTCACCCTACTAGCAGCACCATAACCAAATTATTATATATAATAATCTCATATGGGAATTCAGCGCCAGCCTACTAGGTCCATCTAAAATTACTAACTACATATAGGTGTAAAAAAATTACTCACTATATATCCTCAAACCATTATTCAAGAATTCATAGGTAACAAAATTACCAATTTATTGACTATTTTTAAGAGTCGGAATCACCACAAGAAAATATAAATAGAAAACTACTAATCCTCAAACCACACATATTTGTTCTATTTTCTACCATCAAACTTAATACACAGAACTTCCAATTTTGTCTTATCCAAGTCAATAGTCCAATGCTATATGATGCCTCTATATTACTCAAATTTATCCATCACTCATAAAGACGATGTAAACTAAATATCCTTTGACACAAGTAGCATCTATCTAATTTAGCATAACTAGATTATCATCACTACCTAGCTTACTAATAACAAATTAATTTATCCTCTTTGTGCCAAATTGAAATGACAAATCATATATGGGATATAAAAACTATACCCATAGCCAAATCCTTCCAGACTACAAATCCTCATGACTAACAATCCAACGACTAATTCAGCTTGACCGATGTTTAAAAACAGACTATCATAGGTTACTCCAAAAATCACCAAGCCGTCTCAACTCATCACAAGACAACTAGAATCGATCATTCCTCCTTACCATATACCGCTATTGCACAATACACTATGCTTTGTCACCAAATCAAATCATTTTATCTTTATTTAAATCCAACAAAGCAACATCGTTAACTAAACCATCAATCCCAAATGTTTATGTCTAGCCCCTCTTAGGATTTCAAGGGTAATACTGAAGGTATCTTTCCTCTCCCACTACTAACAACATAAAATTTTGGAGAATCTCCAACCAACCAATTCTTAAGATTGATACAAGCAAATCAAATAAATAAAAAACAATCACAAGTCAAATAAACAATGAGTATCTTACCACCTAAAATGAGAGAGTTCAAGACTCCCATGGCAATGGTATACCAACGAGTACACAACATTGCATGGAAAGAAGAAACAGCCATGTATGAATCGTAAATGCAATGAATACCCAAAACCCATCCTACTATGCACCGTGTGTCAAATTTTATTTCCTTGAAACCTATGTCAAATTTTATTTCCTTGAAACCTATGTCAAGTTAATGTAATTACTTATGCAACATCATACGCAAAATTTTTAAGCCATTAGACTACACCAAAGATCTAAAACCTAGGCTCTAATACCTACTGTAACACCCCAGATATCGACCTACCCGACGATGCTACCCCGTTAACTAAACAACATGAAGTTTAGGAAAAACTCTAAAGTCGGACAACACCTCCTTCGTATAAGGGGACATCCACGACAGGTACATTATAAATGTTCCACAGGTAGCAATACTAGATGGTTCACAAACTCATTCTATAGTTCCCAAAACAACCATGAATATACAGAAAAAAGAGCGACCAAAGGCTCAAGCTAGTTAAATCGGTAATTTTCTAAATCTCCAAGAGGTAACTATGAATGTGAATCATCTAAATAATGTGGTGTGATGTGTAAATAGAAGGTGTGCTACTCCTGCCCATGCATACCGCAAGTACCTGAAAACCAAATAAAACCAACAACAAGAAAAAAACAAGTGTGAGTAAACAATACTCAGCCAAGTACAATACAGAGCCTTAAAGAAACATAATCATGACAACAAGAAAAATGCTCAAATCACAAGTTCCACTGAATCCAACAAGTATCCAATGATTCCCAATGAGCACTCCGGAGTAGCCCACGTGCAACATAAATTCACCGACCGAAACGGATCAGCGCACGTGGAACAGAATTCACCGACCCGGCTTCAGCTCAACGGAGTAGCCCACATGTAACAGAAATTCACCGACCGACATGGAGTAGCACATGTGGAACAGTTCTCACCGCACCAGGCTATACATAACCCAAAACACCAAATCGAACGACATCGGAATCGAGCCACATCAAATACAATAAGCAATTGAAAACAACCCAACAACGGGTGAACCATATAAAAAGTCAGCATGCACTTGCCTTAGAATTGGACGTTAAACAGTCAGCTCTCGCCCCGACTTTCCAAAACCTGTGGTTTAAACCACTATCAAAATATACACAGCGATGCTCATATAAATTTCTGTAGCTGAAATCCCCACCAATGATGCACGTATATATTCTCTTAAGCAAGTTCAATTTGGAAAGTTGAGTACTTCATACTAAGTGTATTAACATGATTAATTTCTATAACTACCTATATGTTCACTAGTTGTTCGGTGCAACCAACAAGTAATCCTAGCTCGTACTAGGCAAATAGATTTGAACACTAAAACTGACTACTAATATGCGTGCAGATTTGAATCAAAACTGCCACCTTCATTTCTTGCTATTTCAGATCCAATATACAATTGAATTTTGCCGAACTATACCTCAACTAATTTTCCTTCTCGAGTGTAGAGCTGATGGGTTCCTAGAAGGACAATACTAGATTCGATCCACAACCCAACTATACTATTGCTATCCTATGGAAACCAGCGAGCAAACTACTGGACAGATCAAGTACCTCTTCGCCTGGAACCTGTTGATGGTGAGTCGAGGTCGACCATAGGAGGCTCCTGTTAGTCGGGGGCTACACGCGACGGATATCGCCGATGGCGGCCAGAACCGGCGTTGACACCGGCGGCGGCGGCAGCAGCAAAGGTCTAAAACCCTAGTTGGTGACGATGATTAGGTATTGGTCGTGGGTCAACTGGTTTATTGGAGCAGGGCAGGGTGGCCAATGTTTTGTTCCTTCTTTCTTATCCAAATCGATAGCCAATTAAAATTCTGAAAATAACCAAAGGCTAAAAAAAAGGTTTTCTAAAATATTTATCTAAATTCTGATTTGCACAAACTTATAGTCATTTTTATCAACTTGACAAGGCGAACACAACCATGGTCTCAGAATTCCCAAGAGGATTACCATTTGAATGTCAAAATTTGGTAAACACGTCTACTTATATGATATCTATGTTGTATGAAAACCGGGGTATTACAACCTTGGTAGCCATATCCTTGTCACATACTTCTCCGAAAAATCTCCACCATACCTACCTACATAGCAAAAATGCTATTCCAAGTATAGTGCATGTGCTATGTCTTTACATTCAAAATTATACTCCTTTTTATTGTGCAATCTGAAGCTCATGGGAAAGTAGCAGTTTACGGTGGAGTTCATTTATGTAAGTTGCAAGTTTGTCATTTTATTAGTTGGGGTTATGTTAAACCATGTTGTCATGGCACAAGACTTTCAACTTTAATTCTGTTGTTGTCATACACTTGGGTTATGCATATCTTTCCGGTATGAAATGAGTGGGGGTTATCATGCTACAGATTCGAGTGTGCATATTTGTTAGAGAAGAGCACTAGGCCGCTAACTGAAACCATGCCTAATCATGGTAGAAGTTTCAACATGGACTTCCTCATTAGCTTATATAAGTTTAATTTACTACACAATTAGTACTTTAAGAGGAGTTCACTTGTCTGTTGTGCTATCATCCTGGTATGTATTTCATTTGCAAAAAAATATGAAAATCCAAAAGACATTGTGTACATGTGGCATGGAGGTACCCCTTTGCGAGCACTTGGTTGAAACTATTTGCACACAATGAAAATCTATGGTAATTCTAAAGTTGAGTAGTGCATGGTGGAAGGTATTATTAACAATTGGGTATGAGACATACAACTAGTAAAGTGTTGAACATGTGAAGCATATTTGCGCTTCACTACCGTTGACTTTAGTTCCACAATCCTCAAAATTATTTTCTCTTTAGCTTTAAAGATTGGCACATATACTCCCTACTTACTTTCAGTGGCTATTTGTTCAAAAGAAAAAGAAAATAAAAGAGAGAAAGAAAGAAAAAATCAAAGCAAGCACTTGCTTGTTTAATGTCCATAGTACTTTCATTTGTTTTTGCACTTTGTTATTGATTGTTGGACATCATTGAGTTGAACTAGAAGTACCACTTGATATCTCATTTGCTTGTTGCTGTACATTAAAGAATGAATCATCTATCATATTCATTACTACTTGTTATTTTCATAGAAGCAAAAAACTCCAAAGTTCTAGTTTGATTTTATCACCTTCATACTCGAGGAAGAGCATGGGTTAAGCTTGGGGATGTTGATGCATGCAAAATACATGCATGAACTTTGTAGTTTATTGATGCATATTCCTACATATTATAAGGTTATTAGTTGTTATAATCATGTTTTATAAGGATTTATGGGGATTTTCCATTGATTCCTTTTATTTTGGTTATAACTCTGTAGAACAAGAAAACCCTCTTTTGTGTATTTTTATGTTTTAGGAACCTTCCTAGACTCAAATCGACCTGGGTTTTTTTGGGTATTAATATTTTACCATGAGAAGAACCTGGAGCACAAGAAGTCAATGAGGGAGGCCACGAGGGCCAAACGAGTACTGGTAACACGGGCCCAGGCACAGGTCGTGCCACCTAGTCTCGTTTGAGGATCGAACCTCAGATACCATCCATCCTCATCTCCTGGCGCTTAGCTTGACCTAAAAACCCCTATATATAGACCCCCCCCCCCAATGATACTAAGACGAGGCGGCGGAGAAATGCAAAACAGAGAAACAGAGGCTGCTCCAGCAAAGATTGGAGGGGGAAACGCTGCTGGAGTCGCCCTCGGACGCTTCTCCACCCTCTCTGATGTCAACACCATCACCACCACCATGAAGAGGGAGTATTCCACCTCTGGACAATGTGTTTGTGGCAGTAGCTTGTCCTATTTCTCTCTTATGCTTCAATATTTAGACATCATATGAGCTGCCCAACATGATTATGATACATATTATGTAATTCCTATATGGTGGATCTTTATTTTATTGGATGATTGATGAGATGTGATATGTTATTATGTTCTTGATTTATGAGTAGATGCATGTTATTACCCCGTTCTTTATTACTTGTTCTGATCCAACATGTCTGTGAGAGCATGAGAGGGGGATGGTGTCTTTCTTTTTGTCGTTGGGCAAGGAGCTCAAACAATCCATTAAGCACTTTCCGATGGGGACCAAAAGCCACTGGGCTACCAAGAAGTCGGATTCAGTTCAGGGTATTAGATGGAGTATCTAGGTAGTAGTGAATGAATAGATGACAGTGTTCATCATCTGCTAGGGTATTTTACCTTCTTCCACGGTTACCTCACTAGGGATAAAAAGAATACATGTGTTATAATTTCTCAGTGACAGCTAGGAATCCCGAGCGGCATTCATAGCCAAAGTTTTATCGTAATATGTCCAAGTGGTATTTGTTATTCAACATCTTGTCAAAGTACCTAAGGCTATACTCAGTTAATTCTTAAGACTATATTGCTTGAAGTGTATTCCTATCTAGTGGAGTATAAGTAAGATGTGTTGCATCATCTTTAATTTAGGACGTGATGCCCATATGAATATTATCAAGTTAACATAATAAAAATCATATCGATGTTTTGGTCATCTATCTTGTGCTTAACCCCACCACAACTTTATGAGAGAGTAGGCAAGTGAACCCATGAACCCCGGTCAAATTTTAATCATAAGAAACACCTTTCTAGCGCATTTACACACACTTTTATTTTCAGCATCATTTTATTCCGAAAATATGAAAACATATTTACTTTATTGACACAACCAAAACCCAAAAACACCTTTACCGCATTTTATAAGTTGCATATTAGCTTAGTTTACCTTTCCCGCATCATATTTATTTTACTTACATATACACCTTGTGCTTGACAACCACTCGGTGGAGTTGGGGACACAAGACAATGAAGTTGTTTTGCAGGTTGCTTGAAGAAGAACGACAAGAGCTTTTTTGACTGGTCCCCGAGAGTTCTAAACCCGAAGTTCCCTCTTGGTGATAGGGTAAAGTTGCCCGATCTTTCGATGAGACAATAACTATCGATTATGGTGGAGGTCGACGTTGATGATCCGACTACAAACATGCGATACGTTGCGCCGTAGCAATCGATACACCAACTTCTGAGGCTATTGATCACGCCGGGGCTAGATCAACCTGATCACGAGGATCAATCCCTGCAAGCAATCGAAGAACAAGCAAGAATTATAGATGCAATCAAGATATTGCGAATATAGATGAAGGCTTTATTGAAGAGGTGGGATTCTGTCTGTGCGTAGTACAAAAGGTCGATTTGACACTTGTGCCTATGGCGAAGTTGCAGCAATTGGCTAACTTTTTAACTAAACAAAATCCAAGTACTAATGACGGCTAGGAGGAGGTATATGTGAGGGAAAGGGCAGGGATTTTCGTATAGCCCTAATGGGCCATCCGAAAATAACCCTAGATGGGCCGATTTCCACTCAAACAGCCTCCAGAAAATCCCTAAAATACCTATGACAAAAATACATGGGTTTAACCCATAAAATAAGGTGACGCAGCACCATATAAAGCCTTGGACGAATTTTATGATTTGGTAACTTGAGAATTTTGTCCAAGCATCCTTGCAGCATTATGGTGGCTTCAAAGTTCTGAAATCTTGATGAGGACATCCCTATTACACCACCATTTTCTCCTGCTCCTATTGATGATGAAGATGTTGCTGCGAAGAAGTCCAACAAGATTAGGATTGGACCAATTACAAGAGCACGTGCAAAGCTATTGGAACAACAGGTGAACTCACTCTTAATTGAACCTGATGTTTTATTTAATGAGAGCTTTATACTACCTAAGTCTATGCATCTATGTATGATTAGGTTTGTTGATAACACAAGCATTGCACGAGGAGGAGACGCGTCGCAGCGAGATGAGCAAGACTTGAAGATCAAGTGCGCGAGGGAGGAGAGGGAGGCAGGCGCACCCGGAGATCACCAGAACATCAAGTCTACATAAGAGAGAGCATGAGATGGCGCGCTAGGACAGCCTTCGACGCGATGTCTATGAGTCTAAGGCGCGCTACACTCATGGCCTGCGTGCCAAAATGAGCCGTTCCCATGTATGGGTCGGTATGTACCAGTTTGAGTCGAACCGAGTCTGTTTGGGCCCAAAACAGGTGGTTTTGGGCCAGGTCTTTGCCCAGGTCGCCCCGACCCCTTTAAGTACCCCTGGGGCGCCCCCTTGTGTCGTTTAGACTACGTTTAGATTACCCCCAAACATCAGAACGAAATTGCTTGTAAGCTTTCCTCTGAAATCATATATTCCTCTGTGTTTCGCTCGGAATATCTACCCCACTCCAAGTTTGTTTCGATCTGGAGTTTTGCTACTGAGAATTCAAGTGTGATCTGCTATTCCATTGGGAATTAGGAGATTGCAGAACCGCTTCGTGGTCGGCGGCTACGTGCGCAGGTGTGTGGTGTCTCGAATATCCATAGGGTTGAAGATCTGTTGCATTGGCAACGGGGGAACAGCCGGAGAGTTCGTGTGCGTCTCACAGATTATCTACCAAGTTATCATCCATCTACATCGGCTCACTGAGAAGATCGGGCAACCCCTTATCATCTTGGTATCAGATTCCAGCGTTTACTCGGTGAGCATCCACAAATTCATCCCCGTAAATTCGTTTTTGTTTTTGTCCTATCCAGAAAAAGCCTACAAAAAAATTAGGGTTCTTAGTTTTGCCATAGCCTAGATTGCATCGAGTTACTTGTTGTAGTCGCTGATCGTCTTTTCGCGTATCTTTTCATCAAATCTGTAGGAGTCTAGGATCCCCGTTCTTTTCTGCATCTTAGTTTCGTGTTTGGATCTCGTTTGGAGGGTCGTTGGTCTTCATCTTCTTCCCTCCGCCGGCGGCTGTGCACTTGTGTTCGTATACCTTGGCAGATCCGATCGACAGGCGTCCGGATCGCTGGCCGTTCTGGGCGCTGCACCTCAGACTGATTCTGTGCTCTAGCGTGAGCCTATATCAAATTTTTTTTTCCTATTTCTCTTTGCTATTTCTCTTTTCTGAGTCCACATATTGTCTCTTTTCTTTGTCAGCCTTTAGTAAACCTTTCTTGGTGTCTAGAACCATCCTACGAGACTAGCGTGCTTAGTGCTCTACGGGCTGCTCTATTCCGCAATCTTGTGCCCGTTTTTGTTGAGCCATTGCTAGCATCTCTCTTGTGCTTTGCAACACCGAGCGTTCCACCAACATATCTCAACTTTTTGAGCTCATTTTCAGAGTTGCATTGCCCCATTTATCTCCACCGTGTGTGTTTCCGTGGTTCTTTGTCATACGATCAGCACTAGGATTTGTACTTTGGTGTAGTTAGGTATCCATACCAAGCCCCACCATATACCCTGGTTGTCGTGTGATAGTCTTTCCCTTGGTATTCGTTACATCACATCCGTGCACGTTTTTGCCTATACAAGTTGGTAAGCTCTTCTATTCACTTTGGAACGGTAAGATACCTCGTTTCTCTCAGTTTTGAGTGAGTTGTGAGAGTTCCACCATACACCTATTTTTGTTTGCGCTAACCTACTCATCATGTCTGAGTCTGATGCTGTGCAGCAAAAAAAGGATCCAAATGAGGTCGTGCATTGGAATGAATACGAAGCTCTTCGTGATACTTTGTCGAAGAGGTTCAATGCTATTTGTGATAGTTTACATGACGATGTGCTTGCTGTTGACAATAAGCTGAATGCAACACATGATATAGCCACTGCAACACAAGAAACTGTGACCACAATTCAGCGTTCTATTGCAGATTTGACACAAGCTGTGCATACCTTGCAAGCTTCGTTTGATCGTCCACCTCACCAGCAACCACATGATCCTGAGGCTGCTGCGAGTGTCCAGGATGACAATCACGCACATGATGACGCTACTGCTGCAGCTGCTGCTGGTCGTCGTGACGGTTTGCTTCTTGGTGATCACGGTGTTGCCTCCAATCTAAGCAAGGGTTACGAGGGAGTGGGGTGAGTAACGAGCGTTACCCAGCAAGTTCATATAAGGAATAAGGTGTTTTATGCACTATCTACAGCCTTAGACCCAAGAGTCGTTTGGCAATGCAAGTTTTTGTAAATCTTCTTCAAGAGGTTGCTTTTATTCAAAAGAACTATGTCCATCAGCCTTCACAGTTGATTAGTGCTTCGATGGGCTCCTTTCCTGCCGTGTTCGTAGCTCCTTCCCGGAACAGGGAGTATCCAGATACTTTCTTACACTCTGCAGAGGTGGTCACTTGTACCCATGAGAGATCTTAGCCTTGTTGCACATCCAAGTGGCCTACCTGTCCATACTTCCTGTGTATGGGGCCCAGTCTAAGATCCAAGCCAATCACCGTTCTTCTCCGCGACCCCACAGACCCACCCTTTTGTAAGTCCATCTTCCCCTATACCCATATGCAGACCGATTGGCGCACTGGTCCTCACCTTTACACTATGGACGACCCCATAGGTAGACCGATCCGGACCCAGATGCCCTTCCCTATACAATATGGGTAGACCGTTCCGGATGACCCTTACAATCCATCATAGATCAATTAGCCAGCTTGTCCCCCCTATACTATAGGCAGCTCGGCAGGAACACATTTCCCCCCCCTCTGCACTATAGTAGCCCATGCAAGACAACACTCAACTACTGATCCGTTGGCATGCGAGAGGAAAAAGATACAGCTGACTTCTCTGTCCCATTCCAGATCTCATGGTTGACCGTAATTTACGGCGCTAGAATCACTGGCGACATTGGTTATTAAGTCCTAGGGTTCACTTTCCCGAACAAATGGAACCTCCACCACAACCATCATACCATGGTCCCATTTGCCAGCCATCCTAGGTTACCACCACTCGGGTCGATAACCAGCTAATCATATTAATTATGAAAAGAGGACCTTTTGCTTTTCAATGCAGTAATTATCATACCACTGGTATATTTGCAAGTAATTTGCTAAAAGTAATCAAGAGATATGAGCAAGAGTGAACTTGCCTTTCTGACTGCAAGATTATGCGAGTCAGGGTCTTCGATACGATAGAAATCCCAATTCTGAAATAGCAATCATCATCCAGTAGGGATGATGTTAGAAATCTGCAGCATGATATGCATAAGATATGATATGCTTTACTCTAAGCGTACCCTAACCCCGATGATTTGTTATCATTGAATTATGGTGATTTATTTATGATGTGTTGCACTTTTAAATCACACCAAAGCATGGTTGTTAAGCATTTTAGGTTAGATCACTTTCAGGTGATATTAAAAGAATAAGACTTTAACAAGAGCTATTGTTTTAGGGTGTTATAATCATTCCTTGCTACAAGAGAATGATGGTTTATGGTGAAGACATGAAGGTAACACTTTTAAGTTGTATCTTATAATTAGCAAACAATTGGTTGATCATGGATATGCAAGGTCAAAGTAAAGTATACACATAGTAATATCTAAGTAGTTCTAGGGTTGACAACAATCTTAATCTAACCAGGCAATTGTTATCAGAAAGCATATGGTTTGATGAAATGCTTACTTGATATGTTCTTAAAAGAATAACTTTTGAAGAACACATCTCATAATGGACATTTAGTATAAAATTACCTTTTAGTGGTCATTTACTTTATAAGAAGGTTAAAGTGATTAATAAAACACAAGTTCCTTTATTATTAGCTAGTAGGGTTTGAATCACAATTTTAAATGTTTCTTAAAATTGAGTTAGCAGTTATGAAACAATTGTTAATCAACAGATTATAGTTGAAAATAGAGTCTAAACTTAAGTGGATGCTTATTAAAGAGTTACCCTAATTTCTTATCTTTTAAGAAAATAGTTTTAGGATTTAAGTCGAATTTTAATGATTTAAAATTGACCTAGAAGTTTTAAATTTAACTTTTATTGAAACAATAGTTGAAATAACAATATTAGAGTTAAGAAATAATTCTGATACAAGTTTATGATTTTTCCCAAATTTTTCTATATTAAATTTGTTTTAGAAAAATCATTTTAGGGATTAAAATCCTAATAGTAAAGTTTTAGGATTAATATTTAATAATATCAAAATATTAATTGGAATAACAATATTGAAGTAGTCAAATTTTTATTTGGTAATTGAAAACTTGGTTTGAATTATTATAATTGGATTTGAATTCAAAATTCAAATACTACTTAAACTAGTTTTCAAATTTAGTTCAAAATTATTTCACACAAGCATACAAGATTATTATCTAAATAGATAGATCATGTTATTGTGATCATTTTGGTATATCATTTGTATTTTTCTGATTTAAAATGATCACCGGAGTCGGCAGTTCAGAGGCTCCCAGGACGATCTGCTTGTACTGGTCGAACAAGGACAACAAGGGGAACCAAGTGATGGTGGTGTTGTGACCAATTGGTCACCGGAGCATCGCCGGCGATGACATCCTGCGGCGGTGAGCTTCGGCCAAACGTTGAAATCCGGCTACGATTAATCCTGGGACGCCGAAAGATGCTCGGGAGATGCGCAAGCTCACCCTGGGGTCGATTGACAGCTCATCGAGGTTGATTGAAGACGGAGGCGAGTGAATTCTCGAGCTTTCTAGCGAGGTACTGCGGAAGGGAATGGCTCGATTCGGCTTCCTCCAAGCTCCCCTTGACGCTGGTCTTCTCTAGTACGATGAAGAGATGGATGTGCTCCTCCCCAGCCATTACATGGGCTCCGGGGTGATCTCCATCGATGGCTTGCCAGAGTTCCTCCGGTGATGGCTTCCAGTGATTGAGGGGATCAGAGAGAGAAGTGTGAGAGAACAAGGTGGCGGCGGAGAGCTAGGGTTCCACGGCTGTTCCGCGGGGTGGTTTTATAGTGTACGACAAGGTCGAACTCGTCACTATCTCGCCGGCGATGGTGCAGATGCATCGACGTCGGGGACCTCGTCTTGGGCGCGGATCTTGGCGCAACAGTTGCCAGTAGACGCGGGCGGATTGGGATGAAGATGTGGCAGCCAGCAAATATCATCAAGGGGGTCACGATGGCGGTGTTGATCTGGAGGTCACCGGCGGCGTGTCGACCTCTCGCCGGTGGAGAGGAAGAAGATGACCTTCTCCACCGCGTGGGTCCCGCCTATCGGTCGGATACCGAAATGGTATCCAGGCTAGGCCTCGGGTGGGCTGACTGGCTGGGCCGGCTAAGTGGGCTGCGGCCATGTACGCTTTTCCCTATTTTTTTCTGTTCTGCTTTCTTTTCTTTTTACTCTATTTTCTGTTTTGAATTTCAAATCTGATTTCAAATCTGTTTTGTAGGTTTTGAATCTAGGAACTTAACTGGGGTAAACCTATGATAATAAGTATATTTTGATAGTTAGCAAAGAATATTTATATGTGCACTAGCACATAGAATTATTTAGTCATCACTAGGATTTTAATTAGGATCTTATTAGGAATAGATTCAAACACTACAACTAGTGTTCAAAACTTTTTATTAAGGCTTGGGTGAGATGCATATTAAGATGAAAGAATTTGCATTTGGGGTCAAATACTTACTACTAAAGATTCTAACTAGTGTTTGACTTTGATAACTCTGAGTCTATTATTATTGCCCTCTCTTGTGACAATTACTTCTTTCCTTGCAAGTAAATTAAAGATGCATATCAATATGTGGGCTCATTACTGGATACAAGATGTGGTCGATCTTGGAAAGATTATTGTTTGGACACCACTTTTGAATTTATAGATAGGACATGATTCTAAGAGTTGCTTATGATCACAAGGTGATGCATAAGTTGGAATTTAAATAGATAGAATAGGTATTTCAATGATTCCTAGGCCTAGCCAATGATGATTTTAGATTAGAGACACATTTCTCCTGCATATGGTGAATTCTTCCCTTTTCCCACTAATTACACTCCTCTCCTCTCATCTTAGACCAACCTGGTGGTCTTCGGAAGCTTGTTCTTCAGGAAATATGATAAACCTACATCTTGTGGCATGCCTGCACCTCCTAGCTGCTTGACCTAATTCCTAATTGAACTAAGTAACCATTTGTTCTTGGTCTAGCTGGTTTGGTCCTTGTGGTTGTGCTGGTGGTAGTGAATCCTACCCTGTTGCTCAACTCATGAGCAGGGTGGATTGTGTGATGATGTTGCTGGTGTGATGGTGGTGTTGCTAGTGTGATGGTGGTGTTTCTTGGCCCTAGCTAAGGTATGATAAGGCCCAAATTCGTTGGTGCCCTCCTACCATGATTTTGTGGTGTCAAAATGGATGCCAAGGGGTTCCTTTTATAGTATCTTGAGGCTCACCACAAGTTGACACCTCAAGTGATGACTCTTGTTTGAGCAAGATGAGTAAGCTACTTGTTGTCAAGCTCTCATGCATGGGCATTACTTGGGGATCAAGTAAAGGAAGATATTTTCAAGTGGATAACTATGAAGTTTACTTGGGGTTCAAGTATAAGAAGATATTTTGAAGTGGATAACTATCCTAGGTGGCATGATGATTATCCTCTATTAATCTTTATTTTGGATAGCCAAGTGGCAGTTGGCACTAAATGGATTTGTGGCTGAATCCATTCATATTCTTATACATATTTGTAATTCACAATTGAATTGTTATCAATTGATGTTGTATGAATTGTTTGGAAGTTTAACTTCCAAAGTTCATATTTGAAATGATCCTGTTATTGTGAATTATGCACATTATCCTATCTTATTTGTTCCTATTATCAGTTGTGCTCAAAATATCCAAAGTTAGCAAAGGTCATGTTCAAATTTTAAGTGATTTGATTTGATTTCACCAGGGCATGATCATAAGATTTTCAAAATGGTCATAGTTATTTTTATTCAAATAGTTTGAACTATTTAATGTAATGTAAATGAGCTTAGTTTTGTTATATCTCTTATAGTTAATAAGTTATGATTTAGATAAGAATGGGTGGCTTTTATGCACTTTAGACCTTATGATTTTCCAATTTTGGTAACAAGTTTAAGAGTGAATTAAATTATACCCAGAAGTACTGGCTAATTATTTAAGTAGTTAAACTCTATTGTAAACTCCTCTAACCATCTTGGTACTAGGTTAGTCTTTCCCCCTTCTGAAGCTTCTGAATTACACCCGATGGTTCTATCTCAAGAGATAGGAATGATATTGGATTTGATATAGACTCTCTCCTTGTTCTAGAGATAAATAGATTTAGATGTGAAAGATTATGATAATCAAGATATGAAAACAAGGTAGACTAAGAGTCAAGGTAAGACTTGTGTTGTCTTCCTTTAAGCTAGGAATGGCTTCAATGATTTAGGTTTAAGAAATACCATGGTGATCATGGTAGAATTGGTTATAAGGTCCTAAAATGATGTGTTAACATATTAATCCTACCTCACATTCATCTCCTTTGATTGTTGTTATTATCTCTACCCAAAACAAGGTTGTTAACAAAGGTCATGTTGAAGTTTATCGCACTTCAGTCGATGAGCTACTTCAGTTCCATCAACTCAAGAGAAGCTTCAATCACTTTGACAAGTTTTATTTAAAAGCGCGAAAATTTCCCAGATTTTCTATGCATGAATGCAATGCACACTTCTGTGTTCTCTCAATTTCTAGCCTCACATCCTGGGATGTTACAGACTCTCCCCCTTAAAATCAACTTCGTCCTCGAAGTTCGAACTCTCTTACGTTTGGGCTGAGCTTATCGTTGATAACATCTAGCTTGCAACTCCATCTCCGTAGAATTTGGATATAGTTGTCCAGAATGTCTCTTGAATCCACTTTCTCCGCCTCTGAACCAATGTTACTTGAATGAGTCCTATGTTGTCTTCCAACATTCTTGGGGAATCCAATAGTCTTCCGCTCCTTAGTTTACTTAGTTTTACAAGTTGTTTTGATGAGGTCTCCATAGTGGGGTATCAACCTTCTACTCTAGGTCTAGTTATGGTTCATAAAATAATGTTTCACGGAGCTCAAGATAATACTTAAGAGGTCCGTTAAGTCATAGGTATTCCTAAAGATTCATTGCCTAAAGGTTTAGTTCCAAGGAATGGATTAGACTCATTTAGCCTATCCAATCTAGGGTTTTGGTTTACCTTCGTAAGTTTAATCTTGATCCTCTATGCTTGAAAGGTTCAATTGTGGTTATACTAATAGTGGTTCATGGTCCATAATTGTCTAACTCCTTTACTGCTTTCCCAATGGAGCTACGGTGATTCTTAGGGAAGTGTTGTTCAATTATACTTCATCCAACTTCCAACACCTTTGGTTTCTAAAATACTCCTTCACCCAGGTTTTCTTCTTACTCCAACTTATTTGGTCTACTTCTTTCAAACTCAAAGCCTACTCTCCCCCTTAGACTTTTCTAATGGTCTCCATGAGTCTTGTCCTCTAACCATTTGGACTCCATGGTTAGACTATTAGTCTTGGCCTGTATTACTATGTCGTTGTTCTAATGGTTTCTCGAAGAAGTTTGCGGTGTACCCACACAATTGAGGGTATCCAGTATGAATTCTTTGATTATGTGTTTAGGTAGGGCCTCTATTCCACTTTTGGAGGTATAAACTTACCCAAAAGTTCTAAAGGTTGATGAGAATTGGGTTCTTCCATCGTTATCGATCCTAATTCAAATGGCAGGGTATACACAAGGCCACGAGAGAAATCCAGCAGAGTTTCTCTTATACCGGAGGACATCCACGACAGGCAATTGTATATATTAAACAAAATATGAACTAACATGGATATAAATGAACAAATGGCTTCAATATATCATTGCTAACATGAAAACCTAAGAAAATCTCACCAGTCTTGGTCCGTAGACAAAGACTACAACTCGAGGATAAGAAAGATATTGCTAACGTCTTAACCACCAATCTACAATTCAAGATTTCGGGACTAGGGATCAAAGTTATACAGAAATGTTATGCGTCTTAGTCATGCTAGCAACGAGGGTTACTGGGGTTACCACTCCCAGGCTGAGTAAAGCAGCAGGCAATACCGGAATGGATCATCGGTACTACAACACCTCAATCAAACCGTGATGTACTAAGCATAACCAAGGCTGCATAACAACGAGCTCGAATACCTCCAACTCCACTGTAGATAACCTAATTAGTGGTTCTACTCCATGATATGGTGTTAGAATCTAGTATTTACGAACTTAGAGTTCCACTAAATTCCAATACTTCATACTTCTACTACTTCATGATACTTCCATGAATGGGTCTTACTACTTTTTTCCACATTTTTCCACCAACTGTGGTATCTCTTAATCAATTTTTCTTCTTCTAGGGTTTGTATTGCAAGAAATACACCATCTACAGGTGTGTTCTCATACATTCCCTTCTTGTTTGGCTTCCTTCTTGTGATTTCTTCATCATTGTCTTGACTGTCTTCGGAACTCGTCTCTTCCTCACACGAATCCTTTAACCCTCTAGATCAATACCATGAAGTAAGAACTTGATAATGCAACATGCATTTGCATATCAGAGTTAAACTTCATGTATGGATCTAGTCAATAAATAAAAATCCAAGAAAAATCCAAATGTGTGTTGGCAACATACATCATCTTAAGCCCGTTGAGTAAAACATCTCTATAATTCAGGCTTAGATGTGTACTTTATATCACCAAGTAATATAGGTTTATATCGTGCTATATTGCACATAGTGGTGGACTACTACTCTTTGTCTCAATATTTACTTCAATTGCTCAATTGCAATCGAATAAACTTGTACAAATTGGGTTTGGGAGTCTTTATAGCTGACCTATACGTGCCTTTCTATCCTTTTATAACTTACCTTCCGTTCTATTGAAGACTATCCTCACATTATATCTTGAAACTTCTAGCATAGCTGCTCCAAGCACCTACTTCGCTAAGCATGGTTCGAACAACTCCATGACTTTTATAGGGTTTCTTCGCTGGGCTATGATAACTCTCCTCCGACTAAGATCACTGGTTGTGGTACACTTGACCTAGTTACCATGGTTTGGAACACTTCCTTCATCTTTCTTGTTGAACATCTTCTTCCTCAGCAAGGGGTTGCTGGTTTACTGTAGAGCTCTACTCTAGCATGTAGGGATTCTCAAGTGAATCCAACATGCTCCAAGCTTTTACACCGTGGGTACTTCTTACTTGTATATGGAATTCTTGAGTATCCCCATACATGACTTAACTTTGGGGTCCTACTATCTCATATAGCTTCACTTCAACGCTCTATATCATCCTACTACAGTTTTAGATGACTTAAGTTTAATATAATGTCTTTGGTATACTTCTTCCAATAGGATAGTTCCCATTCCGGTTGTATCCTCTCTTTGGACTACCATGGATTGTATACCAATTGTAATCTACCTTCCATCCATTGTGTAAGGCTCTAATGATGTCATAACTACTTGGTATGAAACAAGATATCTAACTGCATTTAAGAAAATAGGTAAGAACCTTGGACTCGAGTGTGTCAGGATTATCCTTTTATTGAATATCCATCTCAAGTCATAAGAAGAATTGGTTTAGATAAGAAGGCTTCCTATAGTCACTACCAAACCTACAGGTCTCCTATTAAAGGGGTTTAATCCTAGGGTCAAAGTGTTTGCTCTGATACCAACTGTGGTGACCCAGCATACCACTGCATGTGTAGTATGCAAGTCATTGACATAACACCAATGAAACACCATCTCACTAGTATTACATCGATCAGAGTGGTACAACAGAAACATCGCAGGTCCAAGGTAGGTGCATAGGATTACAAATTTCATCATACAGAAGATCTTCAGAACCTCCTCAATAGGTAGAGGCTTAGTCCCGGCGACTATAAACGAGAATAATACATTGAAGATTAAGCTAGAGCTACACTAATGCAGTTGGCTTTCTACAGAACTACTCTAGCTACTTAGGTTCTAGGATTAGGGAATTGAGTCCCTTCTATTCCTGTTCTAGTTTTCCACCAAGCTTGGTATAGTTGTTGACTCCATTGCTGATTCTGACATTGGTTGAGGTTTTCATCTTCATCTTTAGTGTCTCGAGGTTGCCTCCTGTGTTGCCTCCAATCTAAGCAAGGGTTACGAGGGAGTGGGGTGAGTAACGAGCGTTACCCAAGAAGTTCATATAAGGAATAAGGTGTTTTATGCACTATCTACAGCCTTAGACCCAAGAGTCGTTTGGCAATGCAAGTTTTTGTAAACATTTCTTCAAGAGGTTGCTTTTATTCAAAAGAACTATGTCCGTCAGCCTTCACAGTTGATTAGAGCTTCGATGGGCTCCTTTCCTGCCGTGTTCGCAGCTCCTTCCCGGAACAGGGAGTATCCAGATACTTTCTTACACTCTGCAGAGGTGGTCACTTGTATCCATGAGAGATCTTAGCCTTGTTGCACATCCAAGTGGCCTACTTGTCCATACTTCCTGTGTATGGGGCCCAGTCTAAGATCCAAGCCAATCACCGTTCTTCTCCGCGACCCCGCAGACCCAACCTTTTGTAAGTCCATGTTCCCCTATACCCATATGCAGACCGATTGGCGCACTGGTCCTCCCCTTTACACTATGGACGACCCCATAGGTAGACCGATCCAGACCCAGATGTCCTCCCCTATACAATATGGGTAGACCGTTCCGGATGACCCTTACAATCCATCATAGATCAATTAGCCAGCTTGTCCCCCTATACTATAGGCAGCCCGGCAGGAACACATTTCCCCCCTTTGCACTATAGTAGCCCGCGCAAGACAACACTCGACTACTGATCTGTTGGCATGCGAGAGGAAAAAGATACAGCTGACTTCTCCGTCCCATTCCAGATCTCATGGTTGACCGTAATTTACGGCGCTAGAATCACTGGCGACATTGGTTATTAAGTCCTAGGGTTCACTTTCCCGAACAAATGGAACCTCCACCACAACCATCATACCATGGTCCCATCTGCCAGCCATCCTAGGTTACCACCACTCGGGTCGATAACCAGCTAATCATATTAATTATGAAAAGAGGACCTTTTGCTTTTCAATGCAGTAATTATCATACCACTGGTATATTTGCAAGTAATTTGCTAAAAGTAATCAAGAGATATGAGCAAGAGTGAACTTGCCTTTCTGACTGCAAGATTATGCGAGTCAGGGTCTTCGATATGATAGAAATCCCAATTCTGAAATAGCAATCATCATCCAGTAGGGATGATGTTAGAAATCTGCAGCATGATATGCATAAGATATGATATGCTTTACTCTAAGCGTACCCTAACCCCGATGATTTGTTATCATTGAATTATGGTGATTTATTTATGATGTGTTGCACTTTTAAATCACACCAAAGCATGGTTGTTAAGCATTTTAGGTTAGATCACTTTCAGGTGATATTAAAAGAATAAGACTTTAACAAGAGCTATTGTTTTAGGGTGTTATAATCATTCCTTGCTACAAGAGAATGATGGTTGATGGTGAAGACATGAAGGTAACACTTTTAAGTTGCATCTTATAATTAGCAAACAATTGGTTGATCATGGATATGCAAGGTCAAAGTAAAGTATACACATAGTAATATCTAAGTAGTTCTAGGGTTGATAACAATCTTAATCTAACCAGGCAATTGTTATCAGAAAGCATATGGTTTGGTGAAATGCTTACTTGATATGTTCTTAAAAGAATAACTTTTGAAGAACACATCTCATAATGGACATTTAGTATAAAATTACCTTTTAGTGGTCATTTACTTTATAAGAAGGTTAAAGTGATTAATAAAACACAAGTTCCTTTATTATTAGCTAGTAGGGTTTGAATCACAATTTTAAATGTTTCTTAAAATTGAGTTAGAAGTTATGAAACAATTGTTAATCAATAGATTATAGTTGAAAATAGAGTCCAAACTTAAGTGCATGCTTATTAAACAGTTACCCTAATTTCTTATCATTTAAGAAAATAGTTTTAGGATTTAAGTCGAATTTTAATGATTTAAAATTGACCTAGAAGTTTTAAATTTAACTTTTATTGAAACAATAGTTGAAATAACAATATTAGAGTTAAGAAATAATTCTAATACAAGTTTATGATTTTTCCCAAATTTTTCTATATTAAATTTGTTTTAGAAAAATCATTTTAGGTATTAAAATCCTAATAGTAAAGTTTTAGGATTAATATTTAATAATATCAAAATATTAATTAGAATAACAATATTGAAATAGTCAAATTTTTATTTGGTAATTGAAAACTTGGTTTGAATTATTATATTTGGATTTGAATTCAAAATTCAAATACTACTTAAACTAGTTTTCAAATTTAGTTCAAAATTATTTCACACAAGCATACAAGATTATAATCTAAATAGATAGATCATGTTATTTTAATCATTTTGGTATATCATTTGTATTTTTCTGATTTAAAATGAATTAGATATGAATTTGCAAAGTTTTAGCAATTTTCTAGAATTTGAATTTAACAGAGAATAACTTTTCTAACCGAGGGGTATCTAGCCTATTAGACTGACTGGTGGGGCTGCGGCCAGGTCAGATGCCACGTGATGAGGACATCCCTACGGTTGATACAACCGTTGCACCTACAGCCGCACTTCCTCACATTTCGCAATTCCAAGGACCTCTCACAAGAGCTCGTGCACGCCAACTAAATTATCAGGTACTTTCGTTTCTAGGAACTATTCCTAATATTCATGAGAATATGATGCTTCCTAAATCAGATGTGTTTATGTTACTTAGGAATGATGGGCCTAGCACGGATGAGAGGGACAAGCATTGGAGCATGATCGTGCATGGAGATGATGGCAGCAATCGTGTGAGGATTCAGGATGACGCTACAAGTGAAGATTTCAGAACTTTAAAGCCACCATAATGCTGCACAGATGCTTGGACGAAATTCACAAGTTACTCAATCATAAAATTCGTCCAAGGCTTTATATGGTGCTGCGTCACCTTATTTTATGGGTTAAACCCATGTATTTTCGTCATAGGTATTTTAGGGATTTTCTGGAGGCTGTTTGAGTGGAAATTGGCCCATCTAGGGTTATTTTCGGATGGCCCATTAGGTCTATACGAAAATCCCTGCCCTTTCCCTCATATATACCTCCTCCTAGCCGTCATTAGAACTTGGATTTTGTTTAGTTAAAGACTTAGCCATGAGCTACTCTTCGCCATAGGCACAAGTGTCAAATCGACCTTTTGTACTATGCACAGACAGAATCCCACCTCTTCAATAAAGCCTTCATCTTTATTCGCAATATCTTGATTGCAACTATAATTCTTGCTTGTTCTTCGATTGCTTGCAGGGATTGATCCTCGTGGTCAGGTTGATCTAGCTCCGGCGTGATCAATAGCCTCGGAAGTTGGTGTATCGATTGCTAAGGCGCAACATCTCGCACGTTTGTAGTCGGATCGTCAACGTCGACCTCCACCATAATCGATAGTTATCGTCTCATCGAAAGATCGGGCACCTTTACCCTATCAAGTGGTATCAGATTTCAGGTTGATCGGTGAGATTTACTGTTTACGTAGTCTAGATTGCATCTTCATACCTAGAATCCACGAAAAAGCCAAAAATATTAGGACTAGATCTTTTCCTAGAAGCAGTTCGAGCCTTTGCATCTTTTCTTTTCAGTATTTGCATTGTTGAATTCTAGTCTGCATCGTCGTGTCCAGTGCTAGTTTTACGTCTAGTTCTTTATAGTTTTGAGTTCGGGTCACAACCATCACCACCGCCACCACTGATTTCGCTATCACCACCGCCACCACCTCCACCACCGATTCCGCCATCACCACCGCCACCACCGATTCCGCCATCACCACCGCCACCACCGATTCCGCTATCCCCACCGCCATCACCACCGCCACCACCGATTCGGCCAGTCTGGAAACTTCTCCGAAAAAAAATTCGGCCTATACTGTTTTTAGGCTTCTGGGATCGTTTTGAGCTATACGCCATTATAGTGAAATTTTTTTGGCGTCTGCACGCTTTCCGGAGCAGTTTCGTGCAGTTTTCGGAAATTTCAAAAAAAATTAATTTTCCTATCCTGATATTTCACCTTGCTGATCGTTTTGAGACACTTTCCATCATAGTGATTTTCGCCTCATTCGCGCGCTGTTCAGAGCACTGCTGCCTGTTGCGTTTCGGTGTCGCGGCGTGATTCGTGGTGTTCTAGGCTCGCGTCTCTAGCTTGGGCTAGTCTAGGACCAGCACAGTACCGTCGTTGAGCTGTTATTCAACCTTGCATTGCTGTGTCGAATTTTTGCTACAGATATTGCAGCCACCCAGAGCTCCACATATTCCTACACCGTGCGTTGACACCACCTGGCAATCGCTCTATTCAATCTTCCTGAAGTTTGGTCACGTCGGTTGCTGATCGCCACCTGCTATAGGGTAAGAACGGGTAAGAGTATTGGTTTGCTTGACAGATTAAGCGTTTGAGTACATATCCTACAACTGTGCTTTTGAGTACTAATCATGCCATCAGACAACACCGAGCCACAGCCACTGGAGGGTGATGCCTTGCAGGCTCACGTCACCAAACTTTTGTCTGATCATATGCAGGATGTGGACAAGCGTTTTAGTGACACGATGGAGCAACTCGAGGGACTCGAGACCACCTTCACCGCCAAACTCGACGCTAAATTCCAGGAGGTGCTAGCACGCTTACCACCTCCACCGCCGGCTCACGCGCCTCCTCCACAGCCAACTCGCGTGGCTCCTCCACCGACCTTTTTGGGACGTGCACAGCGCATTCTCCATCAACCGGCACAAACTTCGGCTGTGGGTGCTACTGTGGGCACTGCGGCTTTTGGCGTTGCAGGAGCTACGGGTGTTACACATGCCCGTGATGCACAGTTGGATGATTATTACGGGGAAGATGAGTACGAGGGCGAGTACGCGGATGACTTCACAGTTGATCAGCCACCTGGTCGTCCTCGGCCCTATATTCGCCGTCCACCTCCTCGTCCGTTGGTACGTGATGATGACCATGTTGCTAAACTGAAATTAAATGTTCCTACGTTTGATGGTCGCTATAATCCTGATGCATACCTTTCTTGGGAATTAGAATTAGACCAGCGTTTTGCATGCTTAAATTATCCCAAGGATAGACGTGTCAGTGCTGCTACTTGTGAGTTCACTAGTTTTGCTTCCATATGGTGGTCTGAATATTGTCGTGCTAATCATGCTAATCCAATCACTACATGGGATGCTTTAAAACATGCTATGCGTATTCGTTTTGTTCCACCATATTATCAGCGTTCCATGCTTACAAAATTAGCACGTCTAGATCAAGGCAAAAATTATGTAGAGGATTACTATCAGGAGTTGCAAACTGGCATGCTACGTTGTGGTATAGAGGAGGATAATGAAGCATTAATGGCACGTTTTGTAGGCGGGTTAAATAAGGAAATTCAGACCATTCTTAGATATAAATCTTATCACACTATTACCCGTTTGTTCCATCTAGCGTGCAATGCTGAATGTGAAGTGCAGGATCGACGCGAGGCGACACGAACTAATTTTTCTGCAGGGCGTTCTTCTTGGAGATCACCGAATTCGGCATCACGGGCTGCTGCACCTACACCTCCAGCGACCACATCCACGCGATCTGCAGCATCTACACCACCTCCGTTTGCTGCACGGAAGACTACTACGGGACCAGCACCGAGCGCTGCGTCCTCCATGGCATCTACAGGCAAGTCCAGCCAAATTCAGTGCCGCAAATGTGGTGGACTTGGTCACTTTGCACGCGATTGTGCCTCCTCCCGCGTGATGATTGCTCTTGTGGATGGTGGATACGACTCCGCCAGTGATTATGATGAAGATACTTTGGCTCTTATTGCATCTGATGAGCAATGTGCTGCTGCATCCACGGAGCAAGATTCTGAATATATGGCTGCAGAACATGCGGAGAAATACCCGAGTTTAGTTGCACAGCGAGTCTTGAGTGCACAAATTACCAAGGCTGAGCCCGACCAGCGCCATAATCTGTTCCATACCAAGGGCGTGGTTAAAGATCGCTGTATTCGCATTATTATTAATGGCGGGAGCTGCAACAACTTGGCGAGCATGGAGATGGTTGATAAGCTTGCTCTTACGACACGACCCCATCCTCGTCCATATCACATGCAATGGTTTAATAACAGCGGCAAGGTTAAGGTAACACGTACAGTTCGTGTGCATTTTACTATTGCTGCATATGCTGATTATGTTGAGTGTGATGTTGTTCCTATGCAAGCATGTGCTCTTTTACTTGGTAGACCATGGCAATTTGATACAAATTCTATACACTATGGTAGCACAAATCAGTATTCTCTTGTTCATAATGATAAGAAAATTGTGTTACTTCCCATGTCTCCTGAAAGTATTTTAAAAGATGATCTTGCTAGAGCTAGTAGAGCACATAATGAGGGGAAAAAGCTGAGCGAAAATCAGATTGTTGCTAAGGAATTTATGCCTTCTACAAGTACTTCTAAATCTGCTCCAAAACATGCTAACGAAATTCGTTTGAAAAGTACTTATTTGCTAGCTAGCAAATCTGATATTTCTGAAATTGATGTGAGTACTACTGCATGTTATGCTATCATTTGCAAAGAAGTGTTGTTTTCAGCTGAGGAGATGCCTTCTTCTTTGCCACCTGCTGTTGCTAACATTTTGCAGGAGTATGCGGACATTTTTCCACAAGATGTACCTCCAGGACTGCCACCTATTTGTGGAATTGAGCACCAAATTGATTTGATTCCTGGCGCATCTTTGCCCAACCGTGCACCATATCGTACCAATCCGGAGGAGACGAAAGAGATTCAGTGACAAATTCAAGAACTTCTTGACAAGGGTCATATTCGTGAGTCTCTTAGTCCTTGTGATGTTCCTATTATTTTGGTTCCAAAGAAAGATGGTTCTTCACGCATGTGTACTGATTGTAGAGCAATCAATAATATTACTATTCGCTATCGTCATCCTATTCCTCGTTTAGATGACATGCTTGATGAATTGAGTGGCTCTACCATGTTTTCTAAGGTTGATTTGCGTAGTGGTTACCACCAAATTCGTATGAAGTTTGGAGATGAATGGAAAACTACATTTAAAACTAAATTTGGCCTATATGAGTGGTTAGTGATGCCTTTTGGTTTAACTAATGCTCCCAGCACTTTCATGAGATTAATGAATGAAGTTTTACGTGCTTTCATTGGACATTTTGTGGTGGTATATTTTGATGATATATTGACATATAGCAAATCTGTAGAAGAACATTTGGAACATTTACGTGCTGTTTTTGATGCTTTACGTGCTGCACGTTTGTTTGGTAACATTGCAAAGTGCACCTTTTGCACGAATAGAGTTGCTTTTCTTGGTTATGTTGTTACAGCACAGGGTATTGAAGTTGATCCCGCCAAAATTGAAGCAATTTTGAGTTGGCCACAACCCAAAAAAGTCACACAAGTGCGGAGCTTTCTTGGCCTCGCTGGATTTTATAGGCGCTTTGTCAAAGATTTTGGTTCCATTGCAGCGCTGCTGAACGAGCTTACTAAGAAAGATGTGCCCTTTGTTTCGGGCAATGCACAACAAGACGCCTTCATGTTACTCAAAGATAAGCTTACACATGCTCCTTTACTCCAACTTCCTGATTTTAATAAGACTTTTGAGTTGGAATGTGATGCTAGTGGAATTGGTTTAGGAGGAGTGTTGTTACAAGAGGGTAAACCTGTTGCATATTTCAGTGAGAAATTGAGTGGAGCTAGTTTGAACTATTCTACTTATGATAAGGAATTATATGCTCTTGTTCGAACATTAGAAACTTGGCAACATTATTTATGGCCTAAAGAATTTGTTATACATTCTGATCATGAATCTTTGAAGCATATTCGTAGTCAAGCTAAGTTGAATAAACGTCATGCAAAGTGGGTTGAATTCATTGAATCTTTTCCTTATGTTATTAAACACAAAAAGGGTAAAGATAATATTATTGCTGATGCTTTGTCATGTCGTTATGCCATGTTATCTCAACTTGACTTCAAAATCTTTGGATTGGAAACTATCAAAGAACAATATGTGAACGATGCCGATTTTAAAGATGTTTTGCAGCATTGTTTAGAGGGTAGAACTTGGAACAAATTCATCCTCAATAATGGGTTTGTGTTCCGTGCTAACAAACTATGCATTCCAGAAGGTTCCGTTCATCTTTTGTTGTTACAGGAGGCGCATGGAGGAGGATTAATGGGTCACTTTGGAGTAAAGAAGATAGAAGACGTCCTTGCTACACACTTCTTTTGGCTACGCATGAGAAGGGATGTTGAGAGGTTTGTTGCTCGCTGCACAACATGTCAAAAAGCTAAGTCCCACCTTAATCCACATGGTTTATATATGCCTCTTCCTGTTCCTAGTGTACCTTGGGAGGATATTTCTATGGACTTTGTGTTAGGATTACCTCGAACACAGAAGGGGAGGGATAGTATTTTTGTGGTTGTGGATAGATTTTCTAAGATGGCACACTTTATTCCTTGTCATAAGAGTGATGATGCTGCTCATGTTGCTGAATTATTCTTTCGCGATGTTGTTCGCTTGCATGGTGTGCCTAATACTATTGTTTCAGATCATGATACTAAATTTCTTAGTCATTTTTGGAGATGTTTATGGGCTAGGTTGGGGACTAAATTGCTGTTTAGTACTACATGTCATCCCCAAACTAATGGGCAAACTGAAGTAGTAAATAGAACTTTATCTACCATGTTAAGGGCTGTTTTAAAGAAGAACTTAAAAATGTGGGAAGATTGTTTACCTCATATTGAATTTGCTTACAATCGTTCCGTGCATTCTACAACTAAGTTATGTCCTTTTGAGATTGTGTATGGTTTTGTTCCTCGTGCACCTATTGATTTATTACCTATTCCATCTTCGGTGCAACATAATTTTGATGCTACACAACGTGCTGAACAGATTCTTACGTTGCATAGGATTACTAAGGAAAATATAGAACGTATGAATGCTAAATATAAAGTTGCTGGTGATAAAGGACGAAGGCATATTGTGTTTGATGTGGGAGATCTAGTTTGGTTGCATTTGCGCAAAGATCGTTTTCCTGATTTGCGCAAGTCTAAATTAATGCCACGTGCTGCTGGTCCTTTTAAAGTGTTAGAGAAAATGAATGATAATGCATATAAACTTGAGCTTCCTGCAGAGATGGGCACGGTAAGTCCTTTATTTAACATTGCAGATTTGAAGCCATACTTTGGAGAAGAAGATGAGATTGCGTCGAGGACGACTTCAATTCAAGAAGGGGAGGATGATGAGGACATCCCTACGGTTGATACAACCGTTGCACCTACAGCCGCACTACCTCACATTTCACAATTCCAAGGACCTCTCACAAGAGCTCGTGCACGCCAACTAAATTATCAGGTACTTTCGTTTCTAGGAACTATTCCTAATATTCATGAGAATATGATGCTGCCTAAATCAGATGTGTTTATGTTACTTAGGAATGATGGGCCTAGCATGGATGAGAGGGACAAGCATTGGAGCATGATCGTGCATGGAGATGATGGCAGCAATCGTGTGAGGATTCAGGATGACGCTACAAGTGAAGATTTCAGAACTTTGAAGCCACCATAATGCTGCAAGGATGCTTGGATGAAATTCACAAGTTACTCAATCATAAAATTCGTCCAAGGCTTTATATGGTGCTGCGTCACCTTATTTTATGGGTTAAACCCATGTATTTTCATCATAGGTATTTTAGGGATTTTTTGGAGGCTGTTTGAGTGGAAATTGGCCCATCTAGGGTTATTTTCGGATGGCCCATTAGGTCTATACGAAAATCCCTGCCCTTTCCCTCATATATACCTCCTCCTAGCCGTCATTAGAACTTGGATTTTGTTTAGTTAAAGACTTAGCCACGAGCTACTCTTCGCCATTGGCACAAGTGTCAAATCGACCTTTTGTACTACGCACAGACAGAATCCCACCTCTTCAATAAAGCCTTCATCTTTATTCGCAATATCTTGATTGCAACTATAATTCTTGCTTGTTCTTTGATTGCTTGCAGGGATTGATCCTCGTGATCAGGTTGATCTAGCTCTGGCGTGATCAATAGCCTCGGAAGTTGGTGTATCGATTGCTAAGGCGCAACGTCTCGCACGTTTGTAGTCGGATCGTCAACGTCGACCTCCACCATAATCGATAGTTATCGTCTCATCGAAAGATCGGGCACCTTTACCCTATCACCACGCGAGCATCGACCAAGTCAAACTTTGACTGGGGTGGTCTTCACCGCCGGTGATCACCGGAGTCGGCGGTTCAGAGGCTCCCAGGACGATCTGCTTGTACTGCTCGAACAAGGACAACAAGGGGAACCAAGTGATGGTGGTGTTGTGACCAATTGGTCACCGGAGCATCGCCAGCGATGACATCCTGCGGCGGTGAGCTCCGGCCAAACGTTGAAATCCGGCTACGATTAATCCTAGGACGCGGAAAGATGCTCGGGAGATGCGCAAGCTCACCCTGGGGTCGATTGACAGCTCATCGAGGTTGATTGAAGATGGGGGCGAGTGAATTCTCGAGGTTTCCAGCGAGGTACTGCGAAAGGGAATGGCTCGATTTGGCCTCCTCCAAGCTCCCCTTGACGCTGGTCTTCTGCAGTACGATGAAGAGATGGATGCGCTCCTCCCCAGCCATTACATGGGCTCCGGGGTGATCTCCATCGATGGCTTGCCGAAGTTCCTCCAGCGATGGCTTCCAGTGATTGAGAGGATCTGATATGGGCACGAAGGAGGAGGTGAAGCCCAATTTCAGGACCACCAAGATGAGGGAAGCTCATTGCAGATTGGCACGCCAGGATGACCTACGATATGAGATAATTTAGTCTAAGGTTGTGTCAGCAATTTATATTCATGCTTATGTTATTTCGTAGCTAGGTCAAGTTGTGGGCCACGTAGGGTTATTTGTATTTTGGGTTTGGGCCTGTCCAAGCCCAACAGTTTTTTGGCCATCTATATAAGGATGCCAGCAGTCTAGGGTTTAGGGGAGTTCAGTTGTTTAGTCGAAAACTATCGTGTGCTCCACCGTGTATCATCCCTCCAGGGAAACGGCGCTGCCGTGTTATCAAATAAAGATTGCTACGAGGGTTCTTGTGTTCATCAAGAATTATCAGGCTCAGGTTTGAGGTGTGGTGATCTTCATCGTGTTGCTTGCTGGATTCATTCCTCTTCTTCAGGTGACGTTCATCGCGTTATTGGAAGATTATTTATCCGGGTTGACTGGCTGTGAAAGATCGGGACAAAACTCAAGGATCACCAGCGTGATCCTTATCATGTGGTATCAGATTACTGGGTTTATCACTGCGAGTATTTTCGGTTGATTGATTTGCGGATTGTTCTTCACTGACAGTTTTCAGATTTGTGAGTATTGGTGGTTCGTCTCTGATCGGATGATCGATATTTCGTTGGAGTCCAAGGAGTAAAGGATTGGTCGCTGGTTCATCTCAGATCCGATTGGGGGATAAGACCTACCGATTTGCAATTTCCAGGACAGATCCGATCGTTCCCACGCATAGTGGGGATCGAGATTGCTATGCCAAAGACTCCCAGCGATACACGTTTTACTCCAAGGCTGGTTTTATCTCTCAGATCTGATCGGAGGAAGATAGGACATGCAAAAAGGTGATTGCCGATTTTAGATCTGATCGAGAAAAAGAGAAAAAAAAGGAAAGCGATCACACGCGCATTACTGCGGAGAGTGTCTGCCATCGGGAGACTACGTCGTTCGCTGGACTCGTGGCTCGCATCCCTGGCGATCGAGGGAGCACAGAGGCAGATCGAGGGATCGATCTGATCCCCGCGGACCCCGCCTGGTCTGCGCCTAAGGACAGACGTCCTCTGTCCCCTGGCGATCGAGGACGTGGCCGCGTCGTGCAGTATAGCGATCGAGCGCTATCGGTGGTAGTTGCCTGGTGGGCCGGCCCATTTGTCTTGCCTCACACGCAGAACGCTCGTCCCGCTCTCGCCTCCCCTCAGACGGTCTCTGTCATCGAGCGTGCCTATATCGCTCGCCCGCACGCTCACTGAAGGAACTCCCACTCGTGTTCTATCGCTTTGCCGCGTCCCTGCTCGCTCCAGTTTAAAACAAAAGGAACCGGTTGAAATAGCACAGGTTCGGTCGGACTCTACAGCGTTACACGTTTTTGGAGAATTTCTGCTGCGTTGCCGGTTCCACTCGTTCTTCTACCGTGTCACCGCATTGGCATCCAGGGTACTGCAGCGGTGCCAAGTGTGCATTGTTTCCCTACCACGGTACATGTGGGTTTTTGATGTTGAGCAGCTATGGTGGGAGGTGTTGTTACGATAGTTTCCGAAGAAGTATCAGACTATTATCAAGCTCGTTGGCTAGGCGAAGCGGATGAAGCACCCATTTTTAACCCTACTACTGTTGCTGCAACCAGAGCATTGGGAGGTTTGAGAAGGCTTTGGCTAAAGTTTGATGCTACGCCACAAGAATATTTGGCATGGGAGGATGTGATGGACCGTTGGTTACTGCCACGTTCTCTCGATTACGGGCCAATTACTCGTTACAATGCAGCTGTTGATCGCTTTGATCAAATAACTATAGCTTGGTGGAAGCGTTACAAGTATGATATGCACCAAAAAGACCAGAGCTCTACCTACAGTTGGGAAGAATTGAAGAGTCTTTTGAGGCAGCGTTTCGTGCCAGCAGATTGTATGGTACAACAGGCCAGTCAGGCCACGACCACAATTGTTCCTTCTGCGGATACGAAGGCTGATGTTGGCAAGGCTATCATGGAGGAGGTTGTACCATTGAGTGGGCTGAATATGCAACTCAAAAGAGTATATGATGAGACTTGTATGACAGCGGATAGAGGCCAGCGATGGAATTTATTTCAGGCGCAGTGCATAATCAAAGGTAAAGCATGCAAGTTGATGATTGACAGTGGTAGTTACTGTAATGGCATTAGCAAGGCGGTTGTGGAGGCTTTGGGTTTATCCACATGGCGTATTCCAGAACTGAGGCATGTTGAGTGGGTTAATAGTTGCGGTATGCTGAAGATTACTCACAAGGTGCATGTGCCATTTACAGTTGATGACTATGTTGATGAGGTGGAATGCGATGTGTTGCCATTGGAGGTGTGTGGGCTGTTACTTGGACGTCCATGGCAGTATGATCGCAATGCTATTCATGCTGGGAGAGCAAATACATATTCCTTTATGCATGATGGCAAACAACGGACTTTGAAGCCTATGCGTGATGATCAAATCAAGTCCGATGTTGTGTTGGTGGTTCGCAAGGAGAAGTTGCATAAAGCTAAGCCACAACCAGGGCTAGCTAAGGTGTAGCACGAGGAGCATGATGCGAATAGCATCAATGGTGATATTGTTTCAGCCAAGCCTGTAGATGACAAGCCAGTTGTTCTTGTTAGTGACAAGCCGGTTCAAGTCAAGCCTCATATTGATGAAGGGACGGATATGTCAGCATGTATTCCATGTGTTCCACTTCCAGTTCATGTTGACATGGGTGTTCAGACCGATGACGGTGGTGCTGATTGTGTTCCGGTACATACGGAGCCACGGGTAGTCAGCCACAGTTTTGTTAGAACACCTCGGAGATGTTTTGTTGGAGCAGCCGTGCGTGTGCATACAGACAAAGATGGACGTGTTCGTCAGTTGTGTGGCCCGGGCATTACTACTTTGCAGGGTCGTGCTAAGCAGGTTCATGTTCAGCAACGCAAGGTTCCAGCAAGGATTGAAAAGAAGAAGGTGGAGGCGCCTAAGTACAAGTTCATTTGGTGACAAAAAGAGGTGCAACCACCCAGGGCTGTATCAAGTCGAGCAGGCCAAGAGGGAGGTTGTGGTGAGGAAGGCAAGCAAGACTTGAAGATGGCGAATACGCATGGTGCTATTGTTGATATTCCGCCACCCTTTCAAGCAGACCCTAACGCATTGGGGACAATGCTTTTTGAAGGGGGGGAGGATGATATGGGCACGAAGGAGGAGGTGAATCCCAATTTCAGGACTCCACCAAGATGAGGGAAGCTCATTGCAGATTGGCACGCTAGGACAACCTACGATATGAGATAATTTAGTCTAAGGTTGTGTCAGCAATTTATATTCATGCTTATGTTATTTCATAGCTAGGTCAAGTTGTGGGCCACGTAGGGTTATTTGTGTTTTAGGTTTGGGCCTGTCCAAGCCCAATAGTTTTCTGGCCATCTATATAAGGATGCCAGCAGTCTAGGGTTTAGGGGAGTTCAGTTGTTTAGTCGAAAACTATCGTGTGCTCCACCGTGTATCATCCCTCCGGGGAAACGGCGCTGCCGTGTTATCAAATAAAGATTGCTGCAAGGGTTCTTGTGTTCATCAAGAAATATCAGGCTCAGGTTTGAGGCGTGGTGATCTTCATCGCGTTGCTTGCTGGATTCATTCCTCTTCTTCAGGTGACGTTCATCGCGTTATTGGAAGATTATTTATCCGGGTTGACTCGCTGTGAAAGATCGGGACAAAACTCAAGGATCACCAGCATGATCCTTATCAGGATCAGAGAGAGAAGTGTGAGAGAACAAGGTGGCGGCGGAGAGTTAGGGTTCCACGGCGGTTCCCCTTGGTGGTTTTATAGTGTACGGCAAGGTCAAACTCGTCACTATCTCGCCGGCGATGGTGCAGATGCGTTGACGTCGGGGACCTCGTCTTGTGCGCGGATCTTGGCGCAACACTTGCCAGTAGATGCGGGCAGATTGGGACGAAGATGTGGTGGCCAGGAAATATCATCAAGGGGGTCACGAAGGCGGTGTCGATCTGGAGGTCACCGGCGGCGTGTCGACCTCTCACCGGTGGAGAGGAAGAAGATGACCTTCTCCACCGCGTGGGTCCCACCTGTCGGTCGGATACCAAAACGGTATCCAGGCCAGGCCCTGGGTGGACTGACTAGCTAGGCCGGCTAAGTGGGCTGCGGCCATGTACGCTTTTCCCTATTTTTTCTGTTCTGCTTTCTTTTCTTTTTACTCTATTTTCTGTTTTGAATTTCAAATCTGATTTCAAACCTGTTTTGTAGGTTTTGAATCTAGGAACTTAACTGGGGTAAACCTATGACAATAAGTATATTTTGATAGTTTGATATGGGGTGGCCCGATCTTCTCAGTAAGCTTGCGGTAGTGATGATGATGATGATAGATAACTTGGTGTCGCCGATGATCTCTCCTCGCTAGATCCCTGATGCCAATGCAACAGCTCTCTACCCTTTGGATATTCACGACTTCACACACTTGCGCAACGTAGCCGTCGACCACGAAACGGTATAATTGCAATTCACTAATTCCCAATGGAACAGCAGATCACACTTAACTTGCAGTATGTAATCTCCAGATCGAAACGAATTGGAGACAAGAATTCAAGATGAATGCTTAGAGCAGTCTCAAGAACTAGGGTTTTGTTTTAAACGTGGTCTAACCTCTTCTATGGCGCATAGGCACTTATTATATGGGGGGTGCGGCTGGCCAAAGGGCAGCCGACCTGACCTAGTCCTCTAACGTGGTTCGACTCAACCTTATGTGATACAAACTGACCCAATGGTTGGGTGCAGCCAACTAGGCGCGCAGGCCTTAGGTGTATGGCGCACAAACACTTGGTGGTCCGCCATATGCAGCCTCCTGCGTGATGTCCTCCTCCTCCTCATGCTGGTTGCCGGCCTCCCTCTCCTCCCTTGCGTCCATGGGCATGATCATCACGTCTTGCTCCAGCTGCTTCAACTCCTCGCTCCCTCGTGCTATGCCTTCTTCTCCCATGAACCTGAGTATGCAAACACACAAAGACTTAGGCAGTAAACAATTCTCATTAACAAAATAATCAGATTCTATTAGGAGCAAATTCACCTGTTGTTCTATTAACTTTGCACGAGCTCTTGTGATAGGTCCAATTCTGATTTCATCATTGGACTTCTTCTTTGCAGCAACTTGCTTGTCATCATCACGAAGTGGAGATGGAACAATAGTAGGGATGTCCTCATCATAGTTAGCAAAGAATATTTATATGTGCACTAGCACATAGAATTATTTAGTCATCACTAGGATTTTAATTAGGATCTTATTAGGAATAGATTCAAACACTACAACTAGTGTTCAAAACTTTTTATTAAGGCTTGGGTGAGATGCATATTAAGATGAAAGAATTTGCATTTGGGGTCAAATACTTACTACTGAAGATTCTAACTAGTGTTTGACTTTGATAACTCTGATCTATTATTATTGCCCTCTCTTGTGACAATTACTTCTTTCCTTGAAAGTAAATTAAAGATGCATATCAGTATGTGGGTTGATTACTGGATACAAGATGTGGTCGTTCTTGGAAAGATTATTGTTTGGACACCACTTTTGAATTTATAGATAGGACATGATTCTAAGAGTTGCTTATGATCACAAGGTGATGCATAAGTTGGAATTTAAATAGATAGAATAGGTATTTCAATGATTCCTAGGCCTAGCCAATGATGATTTTAGATTAGAGACATATTTCTCCTGCATATGGTGAGTTCTTCCATTTTCACACTAATTACACTCCTCTCCTCTCATCTTAGACCAACCTGGTGGTCTTGGGAAGCTTGTTCATCGAGAAATCTGATAAACCTGCATGTTGTGGCATGCCTGCACCTCCTAGCTACTTGACCTAATTCCTAATTGAACTAAGTAACCATTTGGTCTTGGTCTAGCTGGTTTGGTCCTTGTGGTTGTGCTGGTGGTAGTGAATCCTGCCCTGTTGCTCAACTCATGAGCAGGGTAGATTGTGTGATGATGTTGCTGGTATGATGGTGGTGTTGCTGGTGTGATGGTGGTGTTTCTTGGCCTTAGCTAAGGTATGATAAGGCCCAAATTCGTTGGTGCCCTCCTACCATGATTTTGTGGTGTCAAAATGGATGCCAAGGGGTTCCTTTTATAGTATCTTGAGGCTCACCACAAGTTGACACCTCAAGTGATGACTCTTGTTTGAGCAAGATGAGTAAGCTACTTGTTGTAAAGCTCTCATGTGTGGGCATTACTTGGGGATCAAGTAAAGGAAGATATTTTCAAGTGGATAACTATGAAGTTTACTTGGGGTTCAAGTATAAGAAGATATTTTGAAGTGGATAACTATCCTATGTGGCATGATGATTATCCACTATTAATCTTTATTTTGGATAGCCAAGTGGCATTTGGCACTAAATGGATTTGTGGCTGAATCCATTCATATTCTTATACATATTTGTAATTCACAATTGAATTGTTATCACTTGATGTTGTATGAATTGTTTGGAAGTTTAACTTCCAAAGTTCATATTTGAAATGATCCTATTATTGTGAATTATGCACATTATCCTATCTTATTTGTTCCTATTATCAGTTGTGCTCAAAATATCCAAAGTTAGCAAAGGTCATGTTCAAATTTTAAGTGATTTGATTTGATTTCACCAGGGCATGATCATAAGAGTTTCAAAATGGTCATAGTTATTTTTATTCAAATAGTTTGAACTATTTAATGTAATGCAAATGAGCTTAGTTTTGTTATATCTCTTATAGTTAATAAGTTATGATTTAAATAAGAATGGGTGGCTTTTATGCACTTTAGACCTTGTGGTTTACCAATTTTGGTAACAAGTTTAAGAGTGAATTAAATTATACCCAGAAGTACTGGTTAATTATTTAAGTAGTTAAACTCTATTGTAAACTCCTCTAACCATCTTGGTACTAGGTTAGTCTTTCCCCCTTCTGAAGCTTCTGAATTACACCCGATGGTTCTATCTCAAGAGATAGGAATGATATTGGATTTGATATAGACTCTCTCCTTGTTCTAGAGATAAATAGATTTAGATGTGAAAGATTATGATAATCAAGATATGAAAACAAGGTAGACTAAGAGTCAAGGTAAGACTTTTGTTGTCTTCCTTTAAGCTAGGAGTGGCTTCAATGATTTAGGTTTAAGAAATACCATGGTGCTCATGGTAGAATTGGTTATAAGGTCCTAAAATGATGTGTTAACATATTAATCCTACCTCACATTCATCTCCTTTGATTGTTGTTATTATCTCTACCCAAAACAAGGTTGTTAACAAAGGTCATGTTGAAGTTTATCGCACTTCAGTCGATGAGCTACTTCAGTTCCATCAACTCAAGAGAAGCTTCAATCACTTTGACAAGTTTTATTTAAAAGCGCGAAAATTTCCCAGATTTTCTATGCATGAATGCAATGCACACTTCTGTGTTCTCTCAATTTCTAGCCTCACATCCTGGGATGTTACATAGCCCTAATGGGCCATCCAAAAATAACCCTAGATGGGCCGATTTCCACTCAAACAGCCTCCAGAAAATCCTAAAATACCTATGACGAAAATACATGGGTTTAACCCATGAAATAAGGTGACACAGCACCGTATAAAGCCTTGGACGAATTTTATGATTTGGTAACTTGTGAATTTCGTCCAAGCATCCTTGCAGCATTATGGTGGCTTCAAAGTTCTGAAATCTTCACTTGCAGCGTCATCCTGAATCCTCACATGATTGCTGCCATCATCTCCATGCATGATCATGCTCCAATGCTTGCTTGTCCCTCTCATCCATGCTAGGCCCATCATTCCTAAGTAACATAAACACATCTGATTTAGGCAGCATCATATTCTCATGAATATTAGGAATAGTTCCTAGAAACGAAAGTACCTGATAATTTAGTTGGCGTGCACGAGCTCTTGTGAGAGGTCCTTGGAATTGTGGCATGTGAGGAAGTGTGGCTGTAGGTGCAACGGTTGTATCAACCGTAGGGATGTCCTCATCAATTCTCCGTTAAACTTAGTGAAAATTTTCTCCTTCTTACAGTCTATCACAGCACCACAAGTATTCAAAAAGGGTCTACCAAAAATAATAGGACAAGTTTTACTAGCTTCCGTGCCAAGTACTAGGAAATCAGTAGGATATTTAGTCTTACCGCATAGAACTTCCACATCTCGAACAATACCAAGAGGCCAAATAGTTTCTCTGTTAGCAAGCTGAACAACCACATCAATATCCTCAAGTTCACAAGGGCCAATCTCATGCATAATTTCTCTGTAAAGCTCTAAAGGAATGGCACTTGAACTTTCACAAATGTCACATAAACCATAATAGCCGTGATCTCCAATCCTGATAGAAATAACAGGAACACTTGTTTTCCTACGCCTATTAGGATGTGAAATAATGTTAGTAGCATCTTCACAAAAGATAATATGTTCATCCCCTACATCTTTAGTAACAAGGTCCTTCACTATAGCCATAGGAGACTTAATAGTAATTTGCTCATCAGGTTCTACAGCTTTCTTAGTACTTTTATTAGACACACTTACCAAAGTAGAATGCTCTTTTACCTTAGCAGGGAAAGGTGTCTTCTCAAAATAAGGTTCATGCAAAATGCTATCAACAGTACAAACTTCAGTAGCTGCAGCTGGAATATGACTAATGGAATCTTTATAAGGCGCATGATATTTGTTCCAATCTTTCTTTGGAACATCAAGATAAGAGGCAAAGGCCTTAAAACAGTTAGCAAGTATTTGAGAATCAAGACCGTAAGCAATGCTAACATTATGAAAGTCATCGGTTCCCATAAAAGTTTTAATGCATTCATAATCATAATTTATACCTGACTTCCTACCTTTGTCATTTTCCCATCCTTCTGCATTCTCTTGGATACGGTCAAGAAGTTTTCACTTAGCATCTTCTTTCATATGAGTAAATGATCCAAAACAAGAAGCATCCAAATAATCCTTATCATGAAGAGTAAGCCGCGCATAAAAATTATCAATAACAATATTATTGAGGAGCTCATAAATGGGACATTTGAGCATTAGTAACTTCAATCTCCCCCACGCTTGGGCAATACTTTCTCCATCATGAGGCCAAAAGTTATATATTCGATTACGGTCTTTATGAATTTCACTTGGAGGATAAAACTTGGAATAAAAGAGAGGCACAATTTCCTCCCAAGCAATAGATGGACCATCTTTAAGTAGTCGATACCACTCCTCAGCTCTGCCATTCAGTGATAAAGAGAATAACTTCCTCTTGACCTGGCTCGGTGAAATACCTGCACACTTGAACAACTCGCATAATTCATATATAAAAAGTAAGTGATCACCCGGATGGACAATCCCATCTCATGAATAGCAGTTATCCATAACACGTTCAACATTTTTCATAGGTATTTTAAAAGGATCTTGATGAGGACATCCCTATTACACAACCATCTCCACCTACTGTTGATGATCCTATTGTTGCTGATCAAGATAAGTCCAATGACAAGATTCGGATTGGACCAATTACTCGAGCCCGTGCTAAGTTGTTACAACAGCAGGTGAACTCACTCGCTGAATCTGATATTTATTGTAATGAGAATTTTATACTGCCTAAGTCTTTGTTCATATGTATGATCAGGTTCATTGGAGACGAAGGGGTTCAAGGGAGCGAGGAGATACAACACATGGAGCACGACGTGGTGATCAAGCAAGAGAGCGCGAGGGAGGAGAGGGAGGCCGGCGCCACAAGCATGGAGAACATCACCACGTGAAGGAGATCAAGTCTGGATGAGCACGAGCACGTGATGGCGCACTAGGACTGCCTACGACACAATGTCTACACGTCTAAGGCGCGCTACACATATAGCCTGCGTGCTAAAATTAGGCCGAACCCATATATGGGTCGGTATGTACCCGTTTGAGTCGAACCGAGTCAGTTTGGGCCCAAACCAGGCATGTTTTGGGCCAGGTCTTTGCTGAGGACGCCCGGCCACCTATAAGTAGCCCTGGGCGCCCCCTCAATTAGGGTTAGACCACGTTTAGACTAAAGATTACTTCGTTGAACTGCTGTAAGCATTCATCTGAATTCCTCCGTACCAATTAATCTGGATTTGGTGATATACTGCTGCAAGTTTAGTGTGATCTGTTGTTCCATTGGGAATCAGTAGATTGCAAACTACCGTTTCGTGGTCGACGGCTATGTGCACAAGTGTGTGGAGTCATGAATATCCTACAGGGTTTGAGAGCTGTTGCATTGGCATCAGGGTTCAAGCGAGGAGAGTTCATCGGTGACACCAAGTTATCCCCGACAATCATCCGCTGCCATCATCACCATCGCATTGCTCACGAGAAGATCGGGCCACCCCATATCATCTTGGTATCAGAGCCAGGTTAGGTGAGCCTCGCGCCAGCGCGGAGGCAGTCTGGGTCCAGCGTTAGTTTTCGGCCCAACAAGCTTTCGCCACTTTCAGTTAGTCAAAAAAAAAGCAAAAGTAATAAAAAAAAGGGACGTGTCTGCACACGCCGCACCTATTAAAAAAAGAGACAAACTACTTTGTCCGTTTCACATCGCCGTCACGCTGCCGTGTGTTTCCGGCGTCGTACATCTCTGCCGTGACATATTTTTCGTCGTTTTCTCTGCCGTGACAGCGTGTTACCACTGTGTCCACATAGCGTCCTTTCTACACGATTTTGCTCACTTTAGCTACAGCCTGTCTACAACATCGTGTTAGGAGCTTACCCATACGAGACTAGCTACCTCGTGCTCATCAGGCTACTGCCGTGTGCGCAATCTTGTGCCTGTTCGTCGAGCCAGTGCTAGTGTCTCTCTTGTGCAATGCAACACGAGCTACTGTGCGTTGTCACTTATATCTCTTGAGCTCTTTTTCAGAGTTGCTTTGCCTCGCTTATCTCCACCGTGTGTGTTTCGTGGGTCTTGACATACGATCTGCACTAGGACTTATTTGCGGTGTACTTAGGATAGCATACCTATAGCTCCAACATATATTCCTTGTTTGTCGTGTGATCGCTCTTATACCCTCGGTATTCACTTCATCACACCGTGCACGAGCTTGATACTTTGTTCTGGTACGCACTACTATTCACTTTGGAACGGTAAGATTACCTCTTCTTGTCAGTTTTTGAGTGAGTTGTGAGAGGCACCACACGTTTTTGTTTTCATGCACTAATCTACTAATCATGTCTACTAGTGGTTATGATGTGATGCGGGAAAAAGATGGGGATACACCGGTGGTTTGGACAGACTTTGTTGGACTGCGCACTCATCTGGAGGGGGTGTTGGATCGCTCTACTGCCGATGCTGTGACTGCACATCAGCAACTCCAGTTCAAAGTGCAAGGCACCACAGATACTGTTCAAGCTATGCAAGCTCAGTTCACTACTTTCCAGCATAGCATTGATCAGTTGAACCAATCCCTAGCGGAGCTGCGTCGACCCATGGTACCACCGCCTGTGCAGCCTGCTGCTGACTTTGCTGATGATGATAGTGTCCATGACAATGCCAATCTACTAGGCCCCAATGCTCGTGGGCGTGGTCTTGGACAACATGGTCGGCCCCCACATGTCCTTGGTGCCCGACGTGTAATACCTGCTGAGGATGATTTTCTAGGGAAGCCAAAGTTCTCGATACCCAGATTTGATGGTGAAGGTGATGTGGAGGATTACCTCACTTGGGAGCTCAAGATCGACAACCTGTGGCGTTTGCATGCTTACACTGAAGATAAGAAGATCAAACTTGCATCCTCAGAATTTGATGGTTATGCCCTGCGTTGGTGGGATAATATTTTGACACAATGACAAGTAGCTCATTAGCTTCCTATTTTGCGACGGACAGAGATGAAGGAAATCATGCAGGCTCGTTTTGTACCCACCAATTATTTGCGTTCAATTTTTGATAGATTGACACAGCTGAAGCAAGGATTTTTGACAGTTGATGCTTATTACAAGGAGATGGAACTGCTGATGCAGCGATCGCGAGTTCAAGAGTCTAGTCAGATGACTATGCAACGGTTTTTGCACGGACTCAGACTTCCTATCAAGAACATCGTCCGGCATCATACTTACAATGATATGAATCAGTTGCTTCACCATGCTATGGAGGCTGAGGCACAGCTTGCTGAAGAGGCGCAACAAAAATCTCGCTTTTCACCTGCCAGTTGATACACTGCCAGGGCGCCTTCTAGCCCTGCCCTAGCACCACTTGAGGGGACTCCTACTCGCCCCTCCTCGTCCACTAGGCCAGCGACCTCTGGAGCTCAGTCCAGACGTCCCGCTACCACACCAGCTGCTAGTTCCGGTTTGAGTGCCTCCGTGACTCATGCTACTGAGAAACTATGTCATACCTATGGAGGCAAGGGACACTTTAAAAGAGATTGTCCCAACAACAAAGTGATAGTGGTTACTGAGAACGGATATGAGACCAGAGAAGATGCTAATCCGTTTGGTTCTGATGATGAAGGTGAAGATGCTTATGCTGACTCTTCTACTATTATTGTTGTCTCTCCACATACACTGAGTGTGCAGCCCAATATTGATTCTCAGCGCTGCAACCTGTTTCAAACCAAGGCACTAGTTGGTCCCAATAAAGCTTGCAAGGTGATCATTGATGGTGGAAGCTGTCGCAATCTCGCAAGTAAGGAGTTATGTGCCAAGCTGGGTTTGAAATATTTACCTCATCCTAACCCATATTATATTCAGTGGTTAAGTGACAATGGTGAGATGAAGGTAAACTATATGGTACGTGTGAACTTTGAGATAGGGCCATACACAGATTCTATAGATTTTGATGTGGTTCCTATGATGGTTTGTCATCTCTTGTTGGGTCGGCCATGGCTCTATGATCAACATGTGCAACACAATGGTCAAGCCAATACTTATCACTTGGAGTTCAAGGGCAAGAAAATCAACCTACTGCCTATGTCATCGCAGCAAATTGTTAATGAATCTTATCAGAAGACTGAAGTGAAACTCGAACAGCCACCTCCACAAGATAATGTAACAGCCGTGAGTGATATAACGAAAAGTGAGGGAGTGCCCAACTTGTTAGTTTTAGCCACCAAAGAAGACATGAGAGAATTTAGTGAGGATCCTATAGCCATGCCTCTTGTGCTCATGTACAAGGGCGAGGTCTTAGTTTCTAACGATATGCAATCTGTTTCTCCTGGTGTCTCAACTGTTTTGCAGGACTTTGATGATATTTTTCTGGTGGAGGTACCTGCTGGGCTGCCACCATTACGAGGCATCGAGCACCAGATCGACTTGATCCCTGGTGCCTCTTGCCCAACCGCGCCCCCTACTGGACCAACCCTGACGAAACAAAGGAGATACAAGCACAAGTGCAAGCTCTTCTGGATAAAGGGTACATTCGTGTCTCTCTTAGTCCTTATGCTGTTCCTGTGATTTTGGTGCCTAAGAAAGATGGTACATGGCACATATGCATAGATTGTAGAGCTATAAACAACATTACTATTCGATATCATCATCCTATTCCCCATCTCGAGGATATGTTAGATGAATTGAGTGGTGCTGCTGTTTTCTCTAAAATTGATTTGCGTAGTGGTTACCATCAAATTCGAATGAAAGAAGGAGATGAATGGAAAACTGCTTTCAAAACTAAATTTGGTTTATATGAGTGGCTAGTCATGCCTTTTGGTCTTACTAATGCACCTAGTACATTCATGCGCTTAATGAATCATGTTTTGAGAGAGTTCATTGGTCGTTTTGTGGTTGTCTATTTTGATGACATACTTATTTACAGCCGCAATGAAACTGAACACTGTGTTCATATTAGACAAGTTTTGCAAGTGCTGTGTGATAATAAATTGTATGCTAATCTTGAGAAGTGCACATTTGCAAAAGATAAGGTCATATTTCTGGGTTATGTTGTTTCTAAGCATGGAGTAGAGGTAGATCAATCTAAAATTGCTGCTATTCAAGATTGGCCTACTCCCATGAATGGTAGTCAAGTACGAAGTTTTCACGATCTTGCCAGTTTTTATCGTCATTTTGTGAAAGACTTTAGTACTATTGCTGCACCTTTAAATGAGTTCACGAAGAAAGGTGTTCCTTTTGTGTGGGGCGCAGCCCAAGATCATGCATTTGATGAATTAAAACGTTTGCTTACTTCTGCACCTTTACTTGCATTACCTGATTTTTCAAAGCAATTTGAAGTTGAATGTGATGCTAGTGGTATAGGCATAGGTGGCGTTTTGATGCAAGAGGGTCGTCCTATTGCTTATTTTTCTGAGAAATTATCTGGTGCTAGACTGAATTATCCTGTTTATGATAAAGAATTGTATGCACTTGTTAGAGTTCTTGAGGTTTGGCAACATTATTTGTGGCCAAAATAATTTATCATACATTCTGATCATGAAGCTTTGAAATATTTGAAAGCACAATCCAACCTGCATAGGCGTCTCGCTAAGTGGGTTGAGTTTATTGAATCTTTTCCGTACATCATTAAACATAAGAAGGGAAAAGATAATGTGGTTGCTGATGCTCTATCTAGGAAGAATATGTTATTGACACAACTTGATATTAATATTCCTGGTTTACAGAGTATTTGTGAGCTTTATGCAAGTGATCATGATTTTGCTGAACCATACCATTTGTGTGCTGTGAAAAACGCTTGGGAACAATATCACATACATGATGGGTTTCTTTTTCAAACTAACAAACTATGTGTTCCGGAGTCGTCTTTGCGTTTGCTCTTATTGCAGGAATCACATGCTGGAGGTTTGATGGGTCACTTTCGGCGTGAGAAGACATTACTCATGCTAGCTGATCACTTCTTTTGGCCCAGGATGAGGCGTGATGTGGATAGGTATGTGCGGCGCTGCATTGTGTTCAACACATCCAAGTCCAAGCTGAAGCCTCACGGTTTGTATACACCACTACCTGCACCTATTACACCATGGGAAGATATTAGTATGGATTTTGTGCTAGGATTGCCAAAAACTAAACATGGTCATGATTCTATTTTGTGGTAGTGGATAGATTTTCTAAGATGGCACACTTTATTGCATGTCATAAGAGCGACGATGCGTCGCATGTGGCTAACCTATTTTTCAGGGATATTGTACGCTTGCATGGAGTGCCCAAGACTATTGTTTCTGACAGGGACGTCAAGTTCATGAGCTACTTCTGGAAGACCTTATGGGGAAAGCTAGGAATGAAGCAGCTGTTCAGCACTACATGTCATCCCCAAACTGATGGCCAGACCGAGGTGGTGAATCGAACTTTGTCACAGTTGCTGAGGACAATGATCAAGAAAAATCTGCGGGAGTGGGAAGATTTTTTGCCGCATGTGGAGTTTGCATACAACAGGGCGGTACATTCTACTACTCAGCTTTGTCCGTTTGAGGTGGTGTATGGCTTCAAACCTATTACACCACTAGATTTGTTGCCTCTTCCATTGCATGAGAGAGTTAATATGGAGGCATCAAAGAGAGCTAATTTTGTGAAGAAAATTCATGAGAAGACTCGAGAGGCTATTGAGAAGAAAGGGAAGAATACTGATGCTGCTCGCAACAAGTCAAGAAAGCAGGTTCTTTTTCAGCCCGGTGATATGGTATGGGTGCACCTGCGTAAGGACAGATTTCCTTTGCTTAGGCGTTCCAAGTTGAGGCCCCGAGGTGCTGGTCCCTATAGAGTGCTTGCCAAGATCAATGATAATGCCTACTCGATTGATATTCCTATTGCTGAGTTTAGTGGTGTTAGCAAAAGTTTCAACGTTGCTGATTTATCACCATATGATGGAAATGACCTTGGAGCGTCGATGATAAGGGGTTGCCCGATCTTCTCAGTGAGCCGATGTAGATGGATGATAACTTGGTAGATAATCTGTGAGACGCACACGAACTCTCCGGCTGTTCCCCCGCTGCCAATGCAACAGATCTTTAACCCTATGGATATTCGAGACACCACACACCTGCGCACGTAGCCGCCGACCACGAAGCAGTTCTGCAATCTCCTAATTCCCAATGGAACAGCAGATCACACTTGAATTCTCAGTAGCAAAACTCCAGATCAAAACAAACTTGGAGTGGGGTAGATATTCCGAGCGAAACACAGAGGAATATATGATTTCAAAGGAAAGCTTACAAGCAATTTCGTTCTGATGTTTGGGGGTAATCTAAACGTAGTCTAAACGATAGAAGGGGCGCCCCAGGGGTACTTAAAGGGGTTGGGGTGTCCTGGGCAAAGACCTGGCCCAAAACCAACCTGTTTTGGGCCCAAACAGACTCGGTTTGACTCAAACTGGTACATACCGACCCATACATGGGTTCGGCCTATTTTGGCACGCAGGCCATGAGTGTGGCGCGCCTTAGACTCGTATACGTCACGTCGAAGGCTGTCCTAGCGCGCCATCTCATACTCTTTCATGTAGACTTGATGTTCTGGTGATCTCCGGGTGCGCCTGCCTTCCTCTCCTCCCTCGCGCACTTGATCATCAAGTCTTGCTCATCTCGCTGGGACGCATCTCCTCCTCGTGCAATGCTTGTGTTATCAACAAACCTAATCATACATAGATGCATAGACTTAGGTAGTATAAAGCTCTCATTAAATAAAACATCAGGTTCAATTAAGAGTGAGTTCACCTGTTGTTCCAATAGCTTTGCACGTGCTCTTGTAATTGGTCTAAGCCTAATCTCGTTGGACTTCTTCGCAGCAACATCTTCATCATCAATAGGAGTAGGAGATAATGGTTGTGTAATAGGGATGTCCTCATCATCCTCCCCCCCTTCAAAAGGCGTCGACCTTGATGCTGCAATGTCTTCACCCTCATATGGTGTCAAATCAGCAACGTTGAAGCTATTGCTCACGCCATACTCAGCTATAGGAAGATCTATCTTGTAGGCATTATCATTAATCTTGGCAAGAACCTTGTAAGGACCAGCACCACGGGGCAGCAACTTGGACTTACGGAGCTGTGGAAATCTGTCCTTGCGAAAGTGGACCCAAACCATATCACCGGGCTGGAACAAGACCTCCTTTCGCTTCTTGTTTGCACGATCAGCAGTATACTTGCCTTTCTTCTCAATAGCCTCTTTAGTCTTCACATGAATCTTCCTCACAAAATCTGCCCTCTTTGATGCCTCCATATTGACTCGCTCTTGGATAGGAAGAGGCAACAAATCAAGAGGCGTAATGGGTTTGAAACCATAGACCACCTCGAAAGGACATAGCTGCATGGTAGAGTGAACCGCCCTGTTATATGCAAACTCCACATGCGGCAAACAATCTTCCCACTCACGCAAGTTCTTCTTAATCATGCATCGCAGCACTGTTGAAAGTGTGCGATTTACCACCTCCGTTTGACCATCAGTTTGGGGATGACATGTAGTGCTGAATAATAACTTTATGCCCAGCTTTCCCCAAAGTGTCTTCCAGAAGTAGCTCATAAACTTCACATCACGATCAGAAACAATTATCTTGGGAACTCCATGCAAGCGTACAATGTCCCTGAAAAACAGGTTAGCAATATGCGGCGCATCGTCGCTTTTGTGGCAGGCAATAAAATGAGCCATCTTAGAAAATTTGTCCACTACCACAAATATAGAATCATGGCCTCTTTTAGTCCTAGGCAAACCTAATACAAAATCCATGCTAATGTCCTCCCATGGTGTAGTAGGTGCAGGTAATGGAGTATACAAACCGTGAGGCTTCAGCTTGGACTTCGACTTGTTGCACGTAATGCAATGCTTGACAAACCTGTCCACATCACGCCTCATCCTAGGCCAATAAAAGTGATCAGCGAACATGAGTAGCGTCTTCTCACGCCCAAAGTGACCCATCAAACCGCCGGCATGTGATTCCTGCAACAATAGCAAACGCACGGACGATTCTGGAACACATAGTTTGTTAGCACGAAACAAAAACCCATCATGGATGTGATATTTATCCCATGCTTTCCCATCAGTACACATGCTATATGGCGCTGAAAAATCATGATCAGTAGCATATAAATCACACAAACTCTCTAAACCAGGAACCTTAATGTCTAATTGTGTCAACAACATGTTCCTTCTAGAGAGAGCATCAACAACCACATTGTCTTTACCCTTTGTATGTTTAATTATGTATGGAAAAGACTCAATGAACTCAACCCACTTAGCAAGACGCCTATGCAAATTAGATTGAGCTTTCAGATACTTCAAAGCTTCATGATCAGAATGTATGATAAATTCTTTTGGCCACAAATAGTGTTGCCAAACCTCAAGAACTCTAACAAGTGCATACAATTCTTTATCATAAACTGGATAGTTCAACCTCGCACCACAAAGTTTTTCAGAAAAATAGGCAATAGGCCTACCCTCTTGCATCAACACACCACCAATACCAATGCCACTAGCATCACATTCAATCTCAAATTGCTTAGTAAAATCTGGTAGTGCAAGCAAAGGTGCAAAAGTTAACAAACATTTCAGCTGATCAAAGGCATTATCTTGGGCTGCGCCCCACACAAATTCGACACCTTTCTTAGTTAACTCATTTAAAGGTGCAGCAATAGTACTAAAGTCTTTCACAAAACGGCGATAAAAACCAGCAAGACCGTGAAAACTTCGTACTTGACTAACATTCATGGGAGTAGGCCAATTTTGAATAGCTTCAATTTTAGATGCATCTACCTCTACTCCATGCTTAGAAACAACAAATCCCAGAAATATGACCTTATCTTTGCAAAATGTGCACTTCTCAAGGTTACCATATAACTGAGCATCACGCAACACTTGCAAAACTTGTCGAATATGATCACTATGTTCAGATTCATTGCAGCTGTAGATTAATATATCATCAAAATACACAACCACAAACTTGCCAATAAAATTACGCAAAACATGGTTCATTAATCTCATGAAGGTACTAGGTGCATTAGTTAACCCAAATGGCATGACTAACCACTCATATAAACCAAATTTTGTTTTAAAGGCTGTTTTCCACTCATCCCCCTCTTTCATCCTAATTTGATGATAACCACTACGCAAATCAATTTTAGAGAAAATAGCAGCACCATTCAATTCATCAAGCATATCTTCCAAGCGTGGAATAGGGTGACGATATCGAATAGTGATGTTATTTATTGCTCTACAATCTACACACATGCGCCAAGTACCATCTTTCTTAGGAACTAAAATAACAGGAACAGCACAAGGGCTTAAGCTCACACGAATATAACCTTTGTCGAGAAGCGCTTGTACTTGTTTCTGAATTTCTTTTGTCTCCTCGGGGTTGGTGCGGTATGGTGCTCGGTTGGGCAGCGATGCTCCTGGAATCAAGTCTATTTGATGCTCAATGCTTCGCAAAGGTGGCAGACCTGCAGGCACCTCTTCCGGAAACACATCGCTAAATTCCTGTAACACATTAGAAACACCAATAGATAGAGGGGTCATGTCGTTAGAAACCAAAATGTTACCCTTGTACATAAGCACAAGAGGAACAGTTGTAGGATCCTCACGAAACTCTCTCAGATCAGATTTGGTGGCTAACATGACTAAAGAATGCGCTCCCTCACTCATACTTTTACCACTCAGATTTGGCTTGTGGCTCTCCCTCACCGGAAGTGTAGGCTCTCGTCTATCTACTCTCTCGCTCTCTTTCTCAAGATTGACTTCAATTTTTTATGAGATTCATATACAATAGCTTGCGGTGTCATAGGTCTCAAAGTAACATCCTTGCCATGCCAATGTAACTGATATGTGTTGGCTTTCCCATTGTGATGGACATCACGATCATATTGCCATGGGCGGCCCAACAACAGATGACATACTGTCATAGGAACCACATCACACTCGACGGTGTCTTTATATGGTCCAATCTAAAACTCAACACGCACCATGTGGCTGATCTTCATCTCTCCGCTATCACTTAGCCACTGAATAAAATATGGATTGGGGTGCGGGATATATTTGAGCTTCAGTTTTGTACAGAGCTCTTTACTAGCCAAATTGCGACAACTCCCACCATCAATAATAACCTTGCACGCCTTGCCAGGACCAACAGCAGCTTTTGTTTGAAACAAATTACACCGCTGTTCCGCAGAATCTGGGCTCACACTCAGCACCTTAGGCGAACAAACAATGGTAGGCAGTGATGACGCATCACCATAGAGCATATCATCATCCTCCTCATCTGAATTTGGATCAGCATCATCACCTGTGTCATACTCTTCAGTTTCCTCATTTATCAACATAACCTTTTTATTGGGACAATCTCGCCGGAAGTGACCCTTGCCACCACATGTATGACAGCTCATATCCCTATTTCTTGCTGTAGAGTTGGAGGAACCAGTACCACTTGTAGCAGGTTGTGATGTTTTCTTGGCATTGGAAATAACTGAATCAGGTTTTGAGGAAGCATTACCACGGAAACCAGAAGTACCACTAGAGGTAGGCACACTAGGGTCTGTCCGTGGGGAAAAACGACCTCTACTTGCTGTAGAGCGAGGTCCAAATTTAGCATCTTCCGCCAATGTCAATTCTGCCTCACGTGCTTGATGAAGCAAATCTGTCATATCAAAGTATTGGTGACGCCGAACAATGCGTCGAATATTGTAAGTTAAACCAGCAAGAAAACACTGCATTGTTTGTTCCTCTGGTTCACGCACCCTAGCACGCTGCATAATCAACTCCATCTCCTGATGATAGTCATCAACAGACTTAAGACCTTGCTTCAAATTCATCAATCTATCATAGAGAGAACGAATATAATTGCGGGGAACAAAACGAGCACGCATCACTTCTTTCATGCCCCTCCATGTAGTAATAGGTAGCTCTCGAGCTTCAAGCCTGGACTGAACAATATTATCCCACCAAAGCAATGCATATCCATCAAATTCTGAAGATGCAAGCTTTATTTTTCTATCCTCGGTGTACTCATGCATGCGCCATAGTTTTTCCACCTTCAGCTCCCAATTGAGGTACTCTTCCACATCAGTAGAACCAACAAATTTGGGTACAGTGAACTTTGGTTTGCCCAGCCCATCATCATCACGGTTGGCTGGTTGGCCAAAATCATCATCAAAGCGACGACGTGCGCCGAGAGGAGCAAAACCACGACCAGGTGGAATACCAGCACCTCGGCCTCCATTCCCACGACCACCGTGACCACCAAGAAGCAATCCATCACGACGACCAGCAGCAGCATTAGCGTCATCATGTGCGTGATTGTCATCCTGGACACTCGCAGCAGCCTCATGCTCAAGTGGTTGCTGGTGAGGTGGACGATCAAACGAAGCTTGCAAGGTATGCACAGCTTGTGTCAAATCTATAATAGAACGCTGAATTGTGGTCACAGTTTCTTGTGTCGCAGTGGCTATATCATGTGTTGCATTTAGCTTATTGTCAACAACAAGCACATCGTCATGTAAACTATCACAAACAACATTGAACCTCTTTGACAAAGTATCACGAAGAGCTTCGTATTCATTCCAACGCACGACCTCATTTGGATCCTTTTTTTGCTGCACAGCATCAGACTCAGACATGATGAGTAGGTTAGTGCAAACAAAAATAGGTGTATGGTGGAACTCTCACAACTCACTCGAAACTGAGAGAAACGAGGTATCTTACCGTTCCAAAGTGAATAAAAGAGCTTACCAACTTGTATAGGCAAAAACATGCACGGATGTGATGTAACGAATACCGAGGGAAAGACTATCACACGACAACTAGGGTATATGGTGGGGCTTGGTATGGATACCTAACTACACCAAAGTACAAGTCCTAGTGTTGATCGTATGACAAGAAACCCACAGAAATGCACACTGTGGAGATAAATGGGGCAATGCAACTTCTGAAAATGAGCTCAAAAAGTAGAGGTATGTCGGAAAATGCTCGGTGTTGCAAAGCTCAAGAGAGACGCTAGCAATGGCTCAACAAAAACGGGCACAAGATTGCAAAACAGAGCAGCCCGTAGAGCACTAAGCACGCTAGTCTCGTAGGATGGTTCTAGACACCAAGAAAGGTTTACTAAAGGCTGACAAAGAAAAGGGACAATATGTGGACTCAGAGAAAGGCAAAGGCAAAGAGAAATAGGCAAAAGAATTTTTTTTTTTTTGATAAAGCGCTCACGCTAGAGCACAGACTGGTTCTGAGGTCCAGCGCCAACCAAGGCAGCGATCCAAATTTTTTTTTACTTTTTTTTAAATCAAATTGGCTTGGGCCTGCTGTCGCTGAGGAGGCTTGAGAAGAGGCGATCGGTGATCGCACGTGAGCGTGCGCTCGAGCGCAGCCGAAATCTAGGGTCGGGCGACCCGGACTGTCGCTGCGGAGCCAAGCTCGCTCCCGCGAGCGAAACAGCCGCCAGACCCGCGCGCGACCACAGAGATGGTCTGGGGTCGGGCGAGCGAGGCGCGATGCACTTTTTTTTTTGACTTGTTTCCGATCGGATCTGCTGATTGCCTCGATCAAGTACTTCTTGTGAAGAACAACGTGCACAGCCGCCGGCTTCGATGAGATCAAACAACGACCAAACGACGACGAAATCCGAAACGAAGATGCAGAAAAGAACGGGGATCCTAGACTCCTACAGATTTGAAGAAAAGATACGCGAAAAGATGATCAGCGACTAAAACAAGTAACTCGATGCAATCTAGGCTATGGCAAAACTAAGAACCCTAATTTTTTGTAGGCTTTTTTTAGATAGGACAAAAACAAAAACGAATTTACGGGGATGAATTTGTGGAAGCTCACCGAGTAAACGCTGGAATCTGATACCAAGATGATAAGGGGTTGCCCGATCTTCTCAGTGAGCCGATGTAGATGGATGATAACTTGGTAGATAATCTGTGAGACGCACACGAACTCTCCGGCTGTCCCCCCGCTGCCAATGCAACAGATCTTCAACCCTATGGATATTCGAGACACCACACACCTGCGCACGTAGCCGCCGACCACGAAGCGGTTCTGCAATCTCCTAATTCCCAATGGAACAGCAGATCACACTTGAATTCTCAGTAGCAAAACTCCAGATCGAAACAAACTTGGAGTGGGGTCGATATTCCGAGCGAAACATAGAGGAATATATGATTTCAAAGGAAAGCTTACAAGCAATTTCGTTTTGATGTTTGGGGGTAATCTAAACGTAGTCTAAACGATAGAAGGGGCGCCCCAGGGGTACTTAAAGGGGTTGGGGCGTCCTGGGCAAAGACCTGGCCCAAAACCAACCTGTTTTGGGCCCAAACGGACTCGGTTTGACTCAAACTGGTACATACCGACCCATACATGGGTTCGGCCTATTTTGGCACGCAGGCCATGAGTGTGGCGCGCCTTAGACTCGTATACGTCGCGTCGAAGGCTATCCTAGCGCGCCATCTCATACTCTTTCATGTAGACTTGATGTTCTGGTGATCTCCGGGTGCGCCTGCCTCCCTCTCCTCCCTCGCGCACTTGATCATCAAGTCTTGCTCATCTCGCTGTGACGCATCTCCTCCTCGTGCAATGCTTGTGTTATCAACAAACCTAATCATACATAGATGCATAGACTTAGGTAGTATAAAGCTCTCATTAAATAAAACATCAGGTTCAATTAAGAGTGAGTTCACCTGTTGTTCCAATAGCTTTGCACGTGCTCTTGTAATTGGTCCAAGCCTAATCTCGTTGGACTTCTTCACAGCAACATCTTCATCATCAATAGGAGCAGGAGATAATGGTGGTGTAATAGGGATGTCCTCATCAGTCGAGGTCGACGCCTTTCGAAGGGGGGGGGGGGAAGATGATGAGGACATCCCTATTACATAGCCATCTCCACCTACTGTTGATGATCCTATTGTTGCTAATCAAGATAAGTCCAATGACGAGATTCGGATTGGAACAATTACTCGAGCCCGTGCTAAGTTGTTACAATAGCAGGTGAACTCACTCCTTGCTGAATCTGATATTTATTGTAATGAGAATTTTATATTGCCTAAGTCTGTGTTCATATGTATGATCAGGTTCATTGGAGATGAAGGGGTTCGAGGGAGCGAGGAGATGCAACACATGGAGCACGACGTGGTGATCAAGCAAGAGAGCGCGAGGGAGGAGAGGGAGGCCGGCGCCACAAGCATGGAGAACATCACCACGTGAAGGAGATCAAGTCTGGATGAGCACGAGCACATGATGGCGCACTAGGACTGCCTACGACATGATGTCTACACGTCTAAGGCGTGCTACACACATAGCCTGCGTGCTAAAATTAGGCCGAACCCATATATGGGTCGGTATGTACCCGTTTGAGTCGAACCGAGTCAGTTTGGGCCCAACCCAGGCATGTTTTGGGCCAGGTCTTTGCTGAGGACGCCCGGCCACCTATAAGTAGCCCTGGGCGCCCCCTCAATTAGGGTTAGACCACATTTAGACTAAAGATTACTTCATTGAACTGCCGTAAGCATTCATCTGAATTCCTCCGCACCAATTCATCTGGATTTGGTGATATGCTGCTGCAAGTTTAGTGTGATCTGTTGTTCCATTGGGAATCAGTAGATTGTGATAAGGGGTGTCCCGATCTTCTCAGTGAGCGCGATGTAGATGGCGATGATGGTGATAAAGATAACTCGAGTGTCGCTGTAAACTCTCCGGCTAATCCCTGCTGCCAGCGCAACAGCTCTCAACCCTTTGGATATTTGCAACGTCACACGCTTGCGCACGTAGCCGCCGACCACGAAGCGGTGATGCAATATACTAATTCCCAATGGAACAGTAGATTACACTCAGACTTTCAGAAGAACAAACGCCAGATCGATACGAATTGGTGCGAATAATTTCAGAGGAACACTTGGTTCAGTCTAGAAACTAGGGTTTTGTTTAAACGGGGTCTAAGGGACTTGAGGGGGCGCCCCTGGCTACTTAAGGGAGGCTGGGCGTCCTCAGCATGGACTTGGCCCAAAACCAACCTGGTTTGGGCCCAAATGGACTCGGTTCGACTCAAATGAGTACATACCGACCCATACATGGGTTCGGCCTAATTTGGCACGCAGGCCATGAGTGTGGCGCGCCTTAGACGTGTAGACATCGTGTCGTAGGCTGTCCTAGTGCGCCATCACGGACTCTCTCATGTCGACTTGACGTTCTGGTGATCTCGTGGTGCGCCTGCCTCCCTCTCCTCCCTCGCGCACTTGATCAACAAGTCTTGCTCTTCTTGCTGCGACTCATCTCCTCCTCGTGCAACGCTCGTGTTATCAACAAACCTGATCATACATAGATGCATAGACTTAGGCAGTATAAAGTTCTCATTAAATAAAAGATCAGGTTCAACTAAGAGTGAGTTCACCTATTGTTCCAATAGCTTTGCACGTGCTCTTGTAATTGGTCCAATCCTAATCTCATTGGACTTCTTCGCAGCAACATCTTCATCAAAAGGAGTAGGAGATAATGGTGGTGTAATAGGGATGTCCTCATCATCCTCCCCCCCCGTCGAAAGGCGTCGACCTCGATGTTGCAACGTCTTCACCTTCATACGGTGTCAAATAAGCAACGTTGAAACTATTGCTGACGCCATACTCAGCTGTAGGAAGATCTGTCTTGTAGGCATTACCATTGATCTTGGCAAGAACCTTGTAAGGACCAGCACCACGGGGCAGCAACTTGGACTTACATAGCTATGGAAATCTATCCTTGCGAAAGTGAACCCAAACCATATCACCGGGCTGAAACAATACCTCCTTCCGCTTCTTGTTTGCACGATCTACAGTATACTTGCCTTTCTTCTCAATAGCCTCTTTAGTCTTCACATGTATCTTCCTCACAAAATCTACCCTCTTTGATGCCTCCATATTGACTCGCTCTTGAATAGGAAGAGGCAACAAATCAAGTGGCGTAATGGGTTTGAAACCATAGACCACCTCAAAAGGACATAGCTGCGTGGTAGAGTGAACCACCCTATTATATGCAAACTCCACATGCAGAAAACAATCTTCCCACTCGCGCAGGTTCTTCTTGATCATGCATCGCATCACTGTTGAAAGTGTGCGATTTACCACCTCCGTTTGACCATCAGTTTGGGGATGACATGTAGTGCTGAAAAGTAACTTTGTGCCCAGCTTTCCCCAAAGTGTCTTCCAGAAGTAGCTCATAAACTTCACATCATGATCAGAGACAATTGTCTTGGGTACTCCATGCAAACGTACAATGTCCTTGAAAAACAGGTTAGCAATATGCGACGCATCGTCGCTTTTGTGGCAGGCAATAAAATGAGCCATTTTTGAAAATATGTCCACTACCACAAATATAGAATCATGGCCTCTTTTAGTCCTAGGCAAACCTAATACAAAATCCATGCTAATGTCCTCCCATGGTGTAGTAGGTGTAGGTAATGGAGTATACAAACCGTGAGGCTTCAGCTTGGACTTCGACTTGTTGCATGTAATGCAGCGCTTGACGAACCTATCCACATCACGCCTCATCCTAGGCCAATAAAAGTGATCAGCAAGCATGAGTAGCATCTTCTCACGCCCAAAGTGACCCATCAAACCGCCGGCATGTGATTCCTGCAATAATAGCAAACGCACGGACGATTCTGGAACACATAGTTTGTTAGCACGAAACAAAAACCCATCATGGATGTGATATTTATCCCATGCTTTCCCACCAGTACACATGCTATATGGCGCAGAAAAATCATGATCAGTAGCATATAAATCACACAAACTCTCTAAACCAGGAACCTTAATGTCTAATTGTGTCAACAACATGTTCTTCCTAGATAGAGCATCAGCAACCACATTGTCTTTACCCTTTTTATGTTTAATTATGTAAGGAAAAGACTCAATAAACTCAACCCACTTAGCAAGACGCCTATGCAAATTAGATTGAGCTTTCAGATATTTCAAAGCTTCATGATCAGAATGTATGATAAATTCTTTTGGCCACAAATAATGTTGCCAAACCTCAAGAACTCTAACAAGCGCATACAATTCTTTGTCATAAACAGGATAGTTCAACCTCGCACCACAAAGTTTTTCAGAAAAGTAGGCAATAGGCCGACCCTCTTGCATCAACACACCACCAATACCAATGCCACTAGCATCACATTCAATCTCAAATTGCTTATTAAAATCTGGTAGTGCAAGCAATGGTGCAGAAGTTAATAAACGTTTCTGTTCATCAAAAGCATGATCTTGGGCTGCGCCCCATACAAATTCAACACCTTTTTTAGTTAACTCATTTAAAGGTGCAGCAACAGTACTAAAGTCTTTCACAAAATGGTGATAAAAACCAGCAAGACCATGAAAACTTCATACTTGACTAACATTCATGGGAGTAGGCCAATTTTGAATAGCTTCAATTTTAGATGCATCGACTTCTACTCCATTTTTAGAAACAACATATCCAAGGAAGATGACCTTATCTTTGCAAAATGTGCACTTTTCAAGATTACCATAAAGCTGAGAATCACGCAACACTTGCAAAACTTGTCTAATATGATCACTATGGTCAGATTCATTGTGGCCGTAGATTAATAATCATCAAAATACACAACCACAAACTTGCCAATAAAATTTCGCAAAACATGGTTCATTAATCTTATGAATGTACTGGGTGCATTAGTTAAACTAAAAGGCATGACTAACCACTCATATAAACCAAATTTTGTTTTAAAGGCAGTTTTCCACTCATCCCCCTCCTTCATCCTAATCTGATGGTAACCACTACGCAAATCAATTTTATAGAAAATAGCAGCACCACTCAACTCATCAAGCATATCATCCAAGCGCGGAATAGGGTGACGATATCGAATAGTGATGTTATTGATAGCTCTACAATCTACACACATGCACCATGTACCATCTTTCTTAGGAACTAGAATAACTGGAACAACACAAGGGCTTAAGCTCACACGAATATAACCTTTGTCGAGTAGCGCTTGCACTTGTTTCTGAATCTCCTTAGTTTCATCGGGGTTGGTGCGGTAAGGAGCGCGGTTTGGCAAGGTGGCACCAGGGATGAAATCAATCTGGTGCTCAATGCCGCGCAAAGGAGGCAAACCAGCGGGGACCTCCTCTAGAAACACATCGTCAAATTCCTGCAAGACACTAGAAACACCAAAAGGAAGAGGAGTCATGTCGTTAGAAACCAAAATCTCACCCTTGTATATAAGCACAAGTGGCATGGCTGTAGGATCCTCTCTAAATTATCTCATATATTCTTTGGTGGCTAGCAGGACTAAAGAATTCACTCGCTCACTTTGGTGTGGCTCTCTCGATGTGGCTGGGTGGCTCTCACTCACCGAGGTAACAGTCTCTCGTCTGGCTACTCTCTCATTCTCATGTTCTAAGTTCACTTCAGTTTTCTGACGAGACTCATTTACAATATGCTGTGGAGACATAGGCTGCAAGTTAATTTTTCTGCCCTTGAACTCCAAATGATATGTGTTGGTGCGGCCATTGTGTAACACGTTGCAATCAAACTGCCATGGGCGGCCCAACAAGAGGTGACAAACCGTCATAAGAACCACATCAAACTCAATGGAGTCCTTGTATGGTCCAATCTCGAAATCAACTTGCACCATGTGGCTGACCTTCATCTCTCCATTGTCGCTGAGCCACTGGATATAATATGGATGCGGGTGCGGGATGTATTTCAGTTTCAGCTTTGCACACAACTCCTTGCTAGCAAGGTTGCGGCAACTACCACCATCGATGATGAGTTTGCAAGCTTTGTCTGGTCCAACAAGTGCTTTAGTTTGGAACAAATTGCACCGCTGACTTTCAGATGTAGGAGACACATTGAGCACACGCTGCGAGCAAACAATGTTACTGGCGGTGGAAGGATAGGCATCAACACCGTCAAGACCAAAGTCATCATCATTGGAACCATCTGGATCAGCATCATCACCTGTCTCGTACTCATTGGTGTCCTCATTGACAATCATCACTTTTCTATTGGGGCAATCCCGTTTAAAATGACCCTTTCCACCACAAGTATGACACTCCATATCACGATTACGTGATGTAGACATGTTCAAACCCATACCACTAGCAGCAGGTGCGGATTTCTTTGTATTGGCATCAGATCGCGACGACGAAGGAGCACGAAAATCTGAACGAGAACTTGGTGTGGGTGCAGCAGGCCGGGGTGTGAAACGGCTGCCCGAAGTAGTACGAGACTTAAACTGAGCTTCTTCGGCAAACTGGGCTTCAGCTTCACGTGCATGATGTAGCAGCTCATTCATATCATGATACCGATGATGCCGAACAATGCTCTTAATATTATACTTCAGACCATGGAGAAAATGCTGCAAAGTCTGCTCAAGAGGCTCATGAATGTGAGCTCGTTGGAGAAGCATCTCCATCTCCATATAGTACTCATTAATGGACATCGAGCCTTGTTTCAATTGCTGTAACTTATCAAAAACTGAGCGGAGGTAGTTATGCGGAACAAAATGAGCCTGCATCACTTCCTTCATATGGCGCAAAGTCATAATGGGCAGCTCGTTGTTTTCTTGACGGGTATGCACAAAGTTGTCCCACCATCGCAAAGCATAGCCATCAAACTCTGAAGAAGCAAGCTTGATTTTCTTGTCCTCCGTATAATCATGAAGATGCCACAACTTCTCTATCTTCAACTCCCATGTGAGGTACTCTTCAACATCAGTACCACCCTCGAATATGGGAATAGAAAACTTTGGCTTACCCAAGCCATCATCCTGCTGAAAAGGAACTCGCTGGGCGCCAAGGGGAACAAAACCACGGCCACGAAAAGGAGGACCATTGCCTTGGCCATTACCACGATCGGTTGCAGCAAAATCCTCATTGTCGCCATGAGCACTCTCATCATCAGCATCAGCATGTGGTAGGGGTCGCTGCTCAACAGAAAGTCGCAGTGCATTGACAGATTGTGTCAATGCCTGGATGCTAGTTTGGAGATCATTGACTTGCACTTGCATAGTATTAACAGTAGCATCAGTGGCTTCTACTTTCATTTGGACAGCTTGAATATCAGAATCAATAGTGTCGGTGGTTCGTGTTATAATTCTTTCCAAATGATCACGAAGAGCTTCATACTCCCTCCATATGACAGGAGTATCATCAGGCTTTTTTTGCATCACATCAACATCACTAGTAGACATGATTAGTAGGTTAGTGCACAAATAATAAACGGGTGGTGGGTACGCTATCTTTTGGACCGATCGGATCTGCGGTTTTTTTTGGATGAAACAAGCGATTGGAAACCGGTCGGACTCTTTGGAGATCCGATCTACATATCTCCAGCACGAACTCAAGCAGGTCGACCAGAGGAAGAAGACGATGATCCCAGGTGATGCAAAAGATGACCAACAGTAAAATTAAGATGCAGAAAAGAAAACGCGAAAAACGATCAGCGACTAAAACTCAAGAACGGTGCAATCTAGGCTATGGCAGAAACTAAGAACCCTAAATTTTTTTTTGGCTTTTTCTGGATAGGACCAAAAACAAAAACAAATCTACGGGGATGAATTAGTGGATGCTCACCGAGGAAACGCTGGAATCTGATACCAAGATGATAAGGGGTGTCCCGATCTTCTCAGCGAGCGCGATGTAGATGGCGATGATGGTGATGAAGATAACTCGAGTGTCGCTGTAAACTCTCCGGCTAATCCCTGCTGCCAGCGCAACAGCTCTCAACCCTTTGGATATTCGCAACGTCACACGCTTGCGCACATAGCCGCCGACCACGAAGCGGTGATGCAATATACTAATTCCCAATGGAACAGTAGATTACACTCAGACTTTCAGAAGAACAAACACCAGATCGATACGAATTGGTGCGAATAATTTCAGAGGAACACTTGGTTCTATCCAGAAACTAGGGTTTTGTTTAAATGGGGTCTAAGGGACTTGAGGGGGCGCCCCTGGCTACTTAAGGGAGGCTGGGGCATCCTCAGCATGGACCTGGCCCAAAACTAACCTGGTTTGGGCCCAAACGGACTCGGTTCGACTCAAATGAGTACATACCGACCCATACATGGGTTCGGCCTAATTTGGCACGTAGGCCATTAGTGTGGCGCGCCTTAGACGTGTAGACATCATGTCGTAGGCTGTCCTAGTGCGCCATCACGGACTCTCTCATGTCGACTTGACGTTCTGGTGATCTTGTGGTGCGCCTGCCTCCCTCTCCTCCCTCACGCACTTGATCAACAAGTCTTGCTCTTCTTGCTGTGACTCATCTCCTCCTCGTGCAACGCTCGTGTTATCAACAAACCTAATCATACATAGATGCATAGACTTAGGCAGTATAAAGTTCTCATTAAATAAAATATCAGGTTCAACTAAGAGTGAGTTCACCTGTTGTACCAATAGCTTTGCACGTGCTCTTGTAATTGGTCTAATCCTAATCTCATTGGACTTCTTCGCAGCAACATCTTCATCAAAAGAAGTAGGAGATAATGGTTGTGTAATAGGGATGTCCTCATCAGATTGCAAACTACTGTTTTGTGGTCGACGGCTACATGCGCAAGTGTGTGGAGTCATGAATATCCAAAGGGTTCAAGCGAGGAGAGTTCATCGGTGACACCAAGTTATCCCCGACAATAATCCGCTGCCATCATCACCATCGCATCGCTCACGAGAAGATCGGGCCACCCCATATCAGATCTAATTGAGCAGGTGGTGGTGGTTCATCCACATGTGTGCAGCAGTGGTAGTAGTGTTCCCAAATAGGAACCCAAATGGAGAACTCTCCATAGCAAAATAAAATAAAAATAAAAAACAGAAATGAAAACAATACTCACAGCGACGGTTACCTTTACCAATTCCACTCTTCAATAGCGCTTCACTCCTCGGCAACGGCGCCAGAAAATAGTCTTGATGACCCACAAGTATAGGGGGTGTATCATAGTACTTTCGATAAATAAGAGTGTCGAACCCAACGAGGAGCATAAGGTGTTGACAAGTGGTTTTGATCAAGGATTCACTGTAAATACTAGCAAACGGGTTTTCAGGGGTATTTGGTAATGCAAATAAATAAAGTGCGAGTAAATAAAAGACAGTAATAATAATTGCAGCGAGTGGCCCAATCCTTTCTGAAGCAAATAACAAGCTGGTTGTGTAACTTATGATGACCAAACGTTCTCGAGGACACATGGGAGTTTCTGTTAAGAGCTTTCGCTTCATGCCGCTAAATAATCCTTATTGGTTTGATAAGTGTTATGGGGGTGAACCTGTGCTAGCGCACTACCCTTACTAGGATAAATACACACTTGTGATTATAACCCTTGCAAGCATCCGCAAATACAAGAAAGTAATTAAGATAAATCTAACCACAGCCTTAAACTCTAAGATCCTACGCTCCCTGTTGTAATGGTTTCCTAACGGAGGTTTAGGTTTCTGTCACTCCAGCAACCCCACAATTAGTAGCCAAATACACAAGGCATCTCACTAGGCCCATAAATGGTGAAGTATCATGTAGTCGACGTTCACATGACACCACTAGTGAAATAGCACCACAACAAATAAATATCAAACCATTAAATATTACTCAACAATAATCCACTACTAACATCTTGACTTCTCCCATGTCTTCAAGAACTAAACAAACTACTCAAAAGACATCATATGGATCATGATCAGAGGTGAAATAATGGTAAATAACAATCTGAACATAAACCTTAATTCAATGGTTTCACTCAATAGCATCAACCACAAGAGTAATCAACACCGGGAAAGTTTCCCCTAAGAATTTAGCAAGATTCAACTCAAGATGTTACAGCTGGATGGCGTGGTGATGGTGGAGATGAAGGTGCTGGTGATGGAGATGATGATGATGATCCCGATGAAGTCCGGTGCGATGGTGATGACGATGGCGACGATCTCCCCTCTCTGGGAAGGAATTTCCCCAGCAGATTTCTGCCTGCCGAAGAGCTTTTCTCTCTCTGGTGTTTTCCGCCCCGTGAAGGTGGCGATGTCTATCTCTGAGCCCCCCCCTTGACTTAGGTTTTTGGGGATGATGAAATACGCGAAGGGGCAATGGCAGTTGATAAGGGGTGTCCCGATCTTCTCAGCAAGCGATGGCGATGGTGACGATGGTAGATAGATAAACACCGTGTAGCGATGAACTCTCCCGCTCGAACCCTGATGCCAATGCAACAGCTCTCGAACCTTGTAGGATATTCACAACACCACGATCTTGCGCACGTAGCCGTCGACCACGAACGGTAGTTTGCAATCCACTAATTCCCAATGGAACAACAGATCACACTCAATTGTAGCTGGATAAACTCGATCACAAGTAATTTTAGAGGTTCTAAAGAGAAACAACTCCAAAATAGTTTTAACGTGGTCTCCCCTAACTATGGGGTCGTCCCAGGGCTTATATGGGCGGCTGGGGCGGCCAGGACTCGAGATAAAACATATTCGACTCGAACTAGGATACATCCATTCGGATCTGATCCGAGACGGGCCGGACTATCCGGTTATTTAGGGCCGAACTGTCCTGGGGTGACGCGCGCTACACCACAGAGGGTGTCTGCCCTCGGGCGCACCTGAGGCCGGACTGTCCTGTCTTGGAGGGCAGGACTGTCCTGTGTTGGAGGGCAGGACTGTCCTGTCTTCTGGAACTGAAACTTGCCCTTCTTGATGATCTCCTTCTCTTCTATCGCGCCTTCCTCCCGCTCCTCCCTCGCGCAGATATTGGCGATCATCTTCTGGTGTTCCTCTTGCTGTGGCTCCTCGCTCCATGCTACGCATTCCTCTCCAATGTACCTGATCATACAATAAGACAATGACTTAGGCAGTATAAAGTTCTCATTAAGTAACACATCAGGCTCATTAAGAAACAAGTTCACCTGTTGTTCTAGTAACTTAGCACGAGCTCTTGTAATGGGTCCAATTCTAATCTCATTGGACTGAACAGCTGGAACATCTTGTGTAGTAGTTGGTGGAGAAGGTGCAAGTATAGGGATGTCCTCATCATCTCCCCCTCTTCAAAAGGCGTCGACCTCGACGCTCCAAGGTCTTCTCCATCATATGGTGATAAGTCAGCAACGTTGAAGCTGTTGCTAACTCCACCAAACTCAGCAATAGGTATATCAATCGAGTAGGCATTATCATTTATTTTGGCTAACACCTTGTAAGGACCAGCACCACGAGGTTTTAATTTGGATTTCCTCAGCTTGGGAAACCTGTCTTTGCGCAAATGCACCCAAACCATGTCACCAGGCTGAAACAAAACCTTCTTCCTTGCTTGATTCCTTGTAGCAGCAACTTTCTGGCCTTTCTTCTCAATAGCCTCTCGAGTCTTCTCATGGAGTTTCTTCACATAATCAGCACGTTTTGATGCCTCCATATCAACTCTCTCATGTAAAGGTAGAGGCAGCAAATCAAGTGGAAATACATCACCAAAATCCTGCAAAACATTAGACACACCAAAAGAAATAGGGGTCATGTCGTTAGAAACTAAAACCTCACCCTTGTACATGAGCACAAGAGGCATGGCTGTAGGATCCTCACTAAATTCTCTCATATCTTCTTTGGTGGCTAAAATCAGTAGGTTATTCACTCCCTCACTTTTCGTTATATCATTCTTTGGTCGCTCATTTACATCACTCACAGCTACAAAACTCTCGCACTTATCATGATGTGCATCCTTCAAGTTCACCTCAATTTTTTGACGAGATTCATTGACAATCTGCTGTGGGGACATAGGCTGCAAGGTAATTTTCTTGCCCTTGAACTCCAAATGATATGTATTAGCTCGACCATTGTGCTGCACATGGCGATCATATAACCATGGTCGACCCAACAATAAGTGGCAAACAGTCATAGGAACCACATCAAAATCAATAGAATCCTTGTATGGTCCTATCTCAAAATTTACACGCACCATATGGTTTACCTTCATCTCACCATTGTCACTCAGCCACTGTATATAATATGGTTTAGGATGAGGTAAATATGTCAAATTCAGCTTGGCACATAACTCCTTGCTTGCAAGATTTCTGCAACTACCTCCATCAATGATGACTTTGCAAGCTTTGTTTGGGCCAACTAGTGCTTTTGTTTGAAACAGATTGCAGCGCTGTGATTCAGAATTGGGCTGCACACTAAGAGCACGTGGAGTAACCACAATGGTAGGCGCATGGGTAGAATAAGCATCCAATTCTCCCTCACTAGCATCACCATTGTCTTCAGGACTATAGGGATCAATTTCATCTCCACTCTCATATTCACCATTGTCATTGACAAACATGACTTTGTTGTTGGGACACTTATTCTTAAAATGTCCTCTTCCTCCACAAGTATAGCACTCTTTATCACGAGCACGAGCTGTAGACATGATTGAACCCGAACTAGCAGCCGGCTTGTTTGCTGTAGAACCAGAGGAGGGTGTTGGTGCAGGCTTGGAGGCCGAAGTAGAGGTTTGAGGCTGGACTGTCCGGTGTTGGAGGGCCGGACTGTCCGCCGGTGCTGCCGGTGGCATCGCTGATGGTGGTAGCGAGGATCTTGCAGAAAACTGGCTTGTCGACGAATATCGAGCCCGCTCCCTAGCTTCTTCAGCTAGTTGTGCTTCGGTCTCTCGTGCATGATGCAACAACTCGGTCATAGTAGCATATGTGTGATGGCGCACAATGTTCTTAATATGCAACTTCAAATTGTTGAGAAAACGCTGCAGAGTCATCTCAACTGATTCACGAACTCGTGCATGCTGCATAAGCATCTCCATCTCCATGTAGTACTCATCAACTGTCTTGCTACCTTGTGTTAATTTGGTGAGCTGGTTAAACACCGAGCGCAAATAGTTAGTGGGCACAAAACGTTGCCTCATAATTTCCTTTATCTCCCGCCATGAGAGCACAGGAACCTCATTATCGTCGCGTCTGTTTTGTATAATAGCATCCCACCAACGCAATGCATGGCCATCAAATTCAGAAGCAGCAAGTTTAACCTTCTTATCTTCTGTATAGTCTTGCAAACGCCACAACTTCTCAATCTTCAACTCCCATGAAAGGTAATCTTCAGGATCAAGTGAACCATCAAACTTGGGAATTGAGAATTTTGGTTTGCTCAAGATATCATCATTTGCTTGTGGGATTACATGCTGAGCACATCCCACAGGAGCAAAACCACGGCCAACACCAGGGGGATTGGCACGTCCCCTACCTTGGCCATTGTTTGGCTGTTGTTGGACCTCATCATTAACACTTCCATTATCTGCGTCCGCATGTTCAGCAGCATCATCAAATTGTTGTTGCCACTGTTGCTCAAAGGCGTCCCGCAAAGCATCAATGGATAGCTGTAACGCGTTGACATTTGTATTGATTGTAGTCACTTGTGTTTGAATGTTGTTGACAGCTTTCTCAGTTTCGCCCAACTGGATTTGTACTCCCTGTACATCCTTTTCTAAAGAATCCGTGGTGCGAGTAAAAACTCCTGTCAAATGATCCCGTAAGGCTTCATATTCCCTCCAAGTGACTGTAGCAGTTTCTACCTTTTTCTGCATCACAACATCATCACTAGCAGACATGATTAGTAGATTAGTGCAAAACCCAAAATCGATATGGTGGCAAACTCTCTACTCGCACACAGCTGACAACAAAGGAAATCTTACCGCTCCAAAGCGAATAGTAGTGCTTACCAATTCGAAGCAAACGACTGATGCACTGATGTGATGAAGTGAATATCAAAGGTATAGAGGCGATCACAAGGCACACAGGTTATTAAAGGTGGAGCTGTAGGTATGGAGTCCTAACTACACCGCAAACCAATCCTAGTGCTGATCGTGAGACAATAATCCAAGGAAAACACACACGTGGAGATAAACGTGGCAAAGCAATTATGAAAACAAGAATATTGCAATGCACAAGAGAGACGCTAGTAATAGCTCAAAATAGACAGGCACAAGATTGCTCAACTACAAGTGCTATATAGAACCAGGCCTCAACAATCACCACAAAGATATTGCTCTTTTTCTTCTTGTATCTCAAATTCTTTTCTCTTTTCTTTTTTTTATATACTTTTTCTCAACTATATGTCTCAACAGTAAAATAACTGAAACGATACTGGAGCAAAAATTCTGCAAGGCCGGACTGTCTTGTGTGATATGGCCGGACTGTCTTGTGTGATATGGCCGGACTGTCCGGTCTGAATTCAGCCGAAAAATTGCACCTCGAAAACCTAATGAGCAGCCTGTCAGAGCACAACAACTAGTCTCATATGGGTACGTTCCTAGGCACGGATGCTGTAGAAAGGCTGTAGCTAAGTTTTGCAACAAGGGTACGCTATGTGGACTCGGTAAATTGATGAAAACTGGCGGAAACGATGATGAACGACTCAAGAACCAAGAACAAAAATGAAATTGACAAAGGGAAACCTACACACTACGACTTTACCGGAAGAGATCGGATCAAAGACACGACTACGACCAGCAACTAAGACTAGAAAATGATGCAATTTAGGTTACGGCAAAACTAAACCCTAATATTTTTTTGGCTTTTTCTGGATAGGACGAAAAACACTCAAATAATGGATGGATCTGTGGATGCTCACCGAGTAAAACTGGAAATATGATACCAAGATGATAAGGGGTGTCCCGATCTTCTCAGCAAGCGATGGCGATGGTGATGATGGTAGATAGATAAACACCGTGTAGCGATGAACTCTCCCGCTCGAACCCTGATGCCAATGCAACAGCTCTCGAACCTTGTAGGATATTCACAACACCACGATCTTGCGCACGTAGCCGTCGACCACGAACGGTAGTTTGCAATCCACTAATTCCCAATGGAACAACAGATCACACTCAATTGTAGCTAGATAAACTCGATCACAAGTAATTTCAGAGGTTCTAAAGAGAAACAACTCCAAAATAGTTTTAACGTGGTCTCCCCTAACTATGGGGTCGTCCCAGGGCTTATATGGGCGGCTGGGGCGGCCAGGACTCGAGATAAAATGTATTCGACTCGAACTAGGATACATCCGTTCGGATCTGATCCGAGACGGGCCGGACTGTCCGGTTATTTAGGGCCGGACTGTCCTGGGGTGACGCGCGCTACACCACAGAGGGTGTCTGCCCTCGGGCGCACCTGAGGCCGGACTGTCCTGTCTTGGAGGGCAGGACTGTCCTGTGTTGGAGGGCAGGACTGTCCTGTGTTGGAGGGCCGGACTGTCCTGTCTTCTGGAACTGAAACTTGCCCTTCTTGATGATCTCCTTCTCTTCTATCGTGCCTTCCTCCCGCTCCTCCCTCGCGCAGATATTGGCGATCATCTTCTGGTGTTCCTCTTGCTGTGGCTCCTCGCTCCGTGCTACGCATTCCTCTCCAATGTACCTGATCATACAATAAGACAATGACTTAGGCAGTATAAAGTTCTCATTAAGTAACACATCAGGCTCATTAAGAAACAAGTTCACCTGTTGTTCTAGTAACTTAGCACGAGCTCTTGTAATGGGTCCAATTCTAATCTCATTGGACTGAACAGCTGGAACATCTTGTGTAGTAGTTGGTGGAGAAGGTGCAAGTATAGGGATGTCCTCATCAGCAGTGGTGGGCCAGGGGGCTCTCACCATAGGGCGGTGTGGCCAGGGGCTGGGCCGCGCCCCCTGGTGGTGTGGCCGCCCTGTGGCCCCTCTTGCCTCCTCCTCCTGGCTTCTTCAGTCTTCTGGCAAAATATAATTTTCTGGTATTTTTCTGGAATTTTCCTGATCTTCGAAATATGGTGTCTTGATGGTCCTTTTTCCAGCAGAATCCTGACTCTGGCAGCAAATCCTCCAATGATCATCAAACATGTAAAAACAGAGGAAATAACATAAGTATCATCTCTAAATATGAAATATATCAGTGAATAGCAGTAAATTATGATACAAAATAGTGATGCAAAATGGATGTATCAGCGTGATAGTCTTTACCCTCGGTATTTGTTCCATCACATCTGTGCATGTTTTTGCCTATACAAGTGGTAAGCTCTTCTATTCACTTTGCAACGGTAAGATACCTCGTGTCTTTCAGTTTTGAGTGAGTTGTGAGAGTTCCACCATACACCTATTTTTGTTTGCACCAACCTACTAATCATGTATGAGACTGATGATGTGCAGCAGGAAAAGGATCCAAATGAGGTTGTGCGTTGGAATGAATACGGAGCTCTTCGTGATATTTTGACGAAGAGGTTCAATGTTGTTTGTGATAGTTTACATGATGATGTGCTTGCTGTTGACAATAAGCTTAATGCAACACATGATATAGCCACTGCGACACAAGAAACTGTGACCACAATTCAGCATTCTATTGCAGATTTGACACAAGCTATGAATATGTTGCAAGATTCTTTTGATCGTCCACATCACCAGCAACCACTTGATCATGAGGCTGCTGCGAGTGTCCAGGATGACAATCACGCACATGATGATGCTAATGCTACAGCTGCTGCTGGTCATCATGAAGGATTGCTTCATGGTGGTCAAGGTGGTCGTGGGAATGGAGGCCGAGGTGCTGGTATCCCGCCTGGTCATGGTTTTGCTCCTATCAGCGCACGTCGTCGCTTTGATGATGATTTTGCCCAACCAGCCAACCATGATGATGATGGCTGGGCAAACCAAAGTTCACTGTACCCAAGTTTGTTGGTTCTAGTGATGTGGAAGAGTACATCAATTGGGAGCTGAAGGTGGAAAAACTATGGCGCATGCATGAGTACACCGAGGATAGAAAAATAAAACTTGCATATTCGGAACTTGATGGATATGCATTGCTTTGGTGGAATAATATTTATTCAGTCCAAGCTTGAAGCTCGAGATCCACCTATTATTACATGGAGGGGTATGAAAGAAGCGATGTGTGCTTGCTTTATTCCCCATAATTATATTCGCTCTCTCTATGATAGATCGACAAATTTGAAGCAAGGTCTTAAATCTGTTGATCACTATCATCAGGAGATGGAGTTGATTATGTAGTGTGCTAGGGTGCGTGAACCACCAGAACAAACAATGCGGTGTTTTCTTGCTGGTTTAACTTACAACATTCGACGCATTGTTCGGCATCACCAATATTTGATACGATAGAGTTGCTACATCAAGCACGTGGGACAGAATTGACATTGGCCAAGGATGCTAAGTTTGGACCTCGCTCTACAGCAAGAAAAGGTCATTTTCCCCATTGATAAGGGGTGTCCCGATCTTCTCAGCAAGCGATGGCGATGATGATGATGGTAGATAGATAAACACCGTGTAGTGATGAACTCTCCCGCTCGAACCCTGATGCCAATGCAACAGCTCTCGAACCTTGTAGGATATTCACAACACCACGATCTTGCGCACGTAGCCGTCGACCACGAACGGTAGTTTGCAATCCACTAATTCCCAATGGAACAACAGATCACACTCAATTGTAGCTTGATAAACTCGATCACAAGTAATTTCAGAGGTTCTAAAGAGAAACAACTCCAAAATAGTTTTAACGTGGTCTGCCCTAATTATGGGGTCGTCCCAGGGCTTATATGAGCGGCTGGGGCGGCCAGGACTCAAGAGAAAACGTATTAGACTCGAACTAGGATACATCCGTTCGGACCTGGTCCGAGACGGGCCGGACTGTCCGGTTATTTAGGGCCGGACTGTCCTGTGGTGACGCCTGGGAACTATCGCCCGCGCTACACCACATAGGGTGTCTGCCCTCGGGCGCACCTGAGGCCGGACTGTCCACTGTTGGAGGGCAGGACTGTCCGGTGTTGGAGGGCAGGACTGTCCTGTGTTGTCGGCCTCCTCCTCGAGTCCTTCATCGGTACCATATGAGATGGTGTAGTTGATGCCTTCGACTCCTCCTGTTAGATCCGGTTCTTCATAGTACACTTCCTCGTAGTCCTTTGGGGTTCCTTCAGTATCCTCAAACCGGCCCTCCGAGTCTAAGCAAGGGTTAATAGGGAGTGGGGTGAGTAACGAGCGTTACCCAGCAAGTTCATTTAATAGCATAGAGGTGTTTGATGCACTAGCTATGACCATAGACTAGAAAGCCTTAGGTCAAATGTAGTTTTTATAATCATTTCTTCAAAGATTGATTTTATTCAAAAGAACTATGTCCGTCAGTCTTCATAGGTTGATTAGAGCTTCGATGGGCTCCTTTCCTTCCGTGTTCATAGCTCCTTCCCAGAACAGGGAGTATCTTGATACTTTTTGTACACTCTGCAGAGGTGGTCACTTGTACCCATAGGAGATCAATGCTTTGCTGCACGACCGGGCGTACTTTCCCATCCATACTTCCTTGGTATGTGGCCCAGCCGTTGATCCGAGGCAATCACTGTTCCTTCCCCCGACCTTGCATACCCACCCTTTTGCGGCTCCAACTTCGGTTTGCTACCCTCGCCGGTCTGCTCTTTGGTAGTTGCCGACCTCGGCATACTTATCCCTAACAAAAAGTTAACCCCCACCGGTTTGGTTACGCCCTGTGGTAACACCGGCCTCGGCACTCTACCCCCATCGTTGCCGCAATCCATCATAGACCGCCAGAACCGTGGAATCATTAAGGGGACTCCACCCATCACGAGGCTCCGCGCAGGGAGACAACTGCTCCAAAATGGCGCGTCTGTTGATATGCAAGAGGGAAAAGATACAGCTGACTCTTCTGTTCCATTCCAGACCCTATGGTTGACCGTATTTGCACAAGAATCACTGGAGACATTGGTTATTAATCCTAGGTGAACATTCCAGTTACAGTGGGACCTCCACCATACTCTTACCATGGTCCCACTGCCCACCTTCCTAGGTCGACAACCACCATGGTTGCTAACCACTAATCATATTAATTTGATAAAAGCAGAAACTTTGCTTTTGAATGCAATCATAATAATAATACCACCGGTATATTTGCAAGTAATTTGTTAAAGATAAACAAGAAATATGAGCAAGAGTGAACTTGCCTGCAAACTGCAAGGTAGTGCAGTTGGATTTGTTGGAGTGACCCGGGACCTCGGGTTCTGGAAAACAGCATCATTGTCTGATAAGGGCAATGATTAAAGATTCAAATTATGCTTGCCTTTAAGGTGTGTGTGTTCCCTTTATACCCCCCAGAAGTGTTTTATTTTTCTCCTAGAATTTATATATTCCTTTTATGATTTTAAGGAATATATGTTATTAATTTCTTCATTCAAGAATATTCTTCAATATTCTAGAATGGAGTTCAATTTTGATAATGAGTTCTATTCTAATTAGAATTTTCTTAAATATCTCACAATTATAGAAAAGTCTTTTAAAGTTCCTTTTACTATTTATCTTTATAGGGTGATTTATTAAAAGTGTACATACCCTAGTTATGAATTTACTAGAGTATATATTATGTTAAATTCATTCAGGAATGCTAAGGATAAATTCTTGAATGGATTTACTTTATTTTAAAACATTTCTAGAAGTTTTTCCTCTAAAAGAAAACTCCATAATTCAATTATGAACAATTCCTCTCTTATTCATAAAATCACTATTTATGTGCTAAAAAGCTCAAAAATCATTTAGAGTTATTTTTGCAAAATCAAGATTATTTTTCTGCTTTTTATTTGGTGTTAAAAGGTTTTTCCAAAAACCTCTTTATTTCCTATTCAAATTTCTGTTTTTAGAATTGGTTAAAAAACTCTCTCAACCCCACCTGTCAGCCCGGCCCACATGTCGGCGCCGGCCTACCTGATCGAACCTGACCAGGTGGCTTGGTCAAACCGACCGGTCGCTTCCCCCGCTCACCTCTCTCCTTCCTCTCGCCCGCTGCTCTGGCGACTGCGTCGCCCCGCCACCACCGCGCTTGATTCCGATGACCTCCGCCGAAGTTAGCCGCCAAGATGGGTGCCAATCGATAGATCTTGTGACAGTGCTCCTACCTGTCCGAGAGATCTAGTCGATTACCCCCTCTACGCCCTCGGCTCCATCGCATCCTGCGCCTTGGATCTCGGCCATGGTGACCTCGAGCTTTGTCTCGAGTTGCTTGGTCTTCCCCTCGGCATGATCTGGTGCTGGTGAGTTTGGTGGCTTGCCGACATGTCATCGGCGCCTTCCCCTAGCTTGGTGCCATCGTGGCCGTGCGGGCACTCCCTCTCCATGCCACGGTGGTACCTCCTGGGCGTCGAGTAAGTTCTCCCTCTCCTCTAATCTTCTCTGCACCCTCCTGGAGCTTGTTATGGCCATGCTCCACCTCTCAGATGCGCTGGGGTTTCTACCCTATACTTGCTCTCATGCTGTGGAATTAGGGCTTGCTGTGATGTGTGTGATTCAAGCTCTGTGATCACTCCTTGTCCATTAATCTTGCAGTTTAAGCTTGAATGCAGGTGTGCTAGCTGCTACTATTAGTTTTGGATAGAGCTTCAGTTAACACTTTTAACTAAAGCATGCTGGTTTCAGTTAACTATTTAATTATTCAGTTCTGGCTATCTTTATAGGGTGATTTATTAAAAGTGTACATACCCTAGTTATGAATTTACCAGAGTATATATTATGTTAAATTCATTCAGGAATGCTAAGGATAAATTCTTGAATGGATTTACTTTATTTTAAAACATTTCTAGAAGTTTTTCCTCTAAAAGAAAACTCCATAATTCAATTATGAACAATTCCTCTCTTATTCATAAAATCACTATTTATGTGCTAAAAAGCTCAAAAATCATTTAGAGTTATTTTTGCAAAATCAAGATTATTTTTCTGCTTTTTATTTGGTGTTAAAAGGTTTTTCCAAAAACCTCTTTATTTCCTATTCAAATTTCTGTTTTTAGAATTGGTTAAAAAACTCTCTCAACCCCACCTGTCAGCCCGGCCCACATGTCGGCGCCGGCCTACCTGATCGAACCTGACCAGGTGGCTTGGTCAAACCGACCGGTCGCTTCCCCCGCTCACCTCTCTCCTTCCTCTCGCCCGCTGCTCTGGCGACTGCGTCGCCCCACCGCCACCGCGCTTGATTCCGACGACCTCCGCCGAAGTTAGCCGCCAAGATGGGTGCCAATCGATAGATCTTGTGACAGCGCTCCTACCTGTCCGAGAGATCTAGTCGATTACCCCCTCTACGCCCTCAGCTCCATCGCATCCTGCGCCTTGGATCTCGGCCATGGTGACCTCGAGCTTTGTCTCGAGTTGCTTGGTCTTCCCCTCGGCATGATCTGGTGCTGGTGAGTTTGGTGGCTTGCCGACGTGTCATCGGCGCCTTCCCCTAGCTTGGTGCCATCGTGGCCGTGCGGGCACTCCCTCTCCATGCCACGGTGGTACCTCCTGGGCGTCGAGTAAGTTCTCCCTCTCCTCTAATCTTCTCTGCACCCTCCTGGAGCTTGTTATGGCCATGCTCCACCTCTCAGATGCGCTGGGGTTTCTACCCTATACTTGCTCTCGTGCTGTGGAATTAGGGCTTGCTGTGATGTGTGTGATTCAAGCTCTGTGATCACTCCTTGTCCATTAATCTTGCAGTTTAAGCTTGAATGCAGGTGTGCTAGCTGCTACTATTAGTTTTGGATAGAGCTTCAGTTAACACTTTTAACTAAAGCATGCTGGTTTCAGTTAACTATTTAATTATTCAGTTCTGGCTATTGCTTAGTTGGCTGAGACCTTGCTAGTGGTTAATCTTGATCATGTGAACCAAGTGCATGGATAACTATGTGTTGGTTATCTCTGAATGTTGTTGTTTAATTAGCTGTGGGGTAACAGCTTCACTGCACTTTCTTGCAGTGCCACTGCTATGCTGGTTCAGTGATGCAAATTAGCTTCTGTTGAGCTTGGTTAATCCTAGCTGTGATGCTAACTTTAGTGGATGCTGTTGTGGCTCTTGCAGTAGCTTCTGGCTATCTGCTCACCTGTGATGCCTCCTTGAGGTGTGCATAGTTACTGTGGGTGTTGGCTGCTAAGCTGGGTGCTCTTGAGAGTAGATCACCCTCTATGGTGATCAGCTGGTGGCTTGTTTGATTAAAAGTGTCCCTGTCCACTTTTCCCAGATGCTTACTTAAACTTGATCAATTTTATCAACAAAGCTGATGGATTTCTAGGTTTAGGTCTTAGTCTTGATAGCCTAGGCAACCCATGTGCCACTCCTGGCCTTGTTCTTATTGCTGTGAGTATTTCCTTTGAGAAATTCCCAAATAAGATTGTGTGTTGTGGAGTAGGTGTTGTGGATGGCCTTGTCTTCAAGGTCATGGCCTCCTGGACATCCAAGTGATGACCAAAGCCCTTTTATCATCAAGCTTTGCTTGATTCATGTGTGGCTGTGCTCTGTGCAGTCTGCCTGGGAGATAAACTTGTGAGATTTCTCCCAGCACTTATGTGTGCTGTGGTTTAATAATAACCTGCTACTGAAGAGTAGCTTGTTCTTCTAGATATTTTTGATTTCCTGCTTCTTATGGCAAGCCTGCTCCTCCTAGCTGCTTGAACTAGTTCCTAGTTGAACTAAGTGAGCATGTTGGTCTTTGGCTTTGATGGTTTGGTTGATTTGATGGTGTGCTGGTGGTGTAAATCTTCCCTGTTGCTCAACTCATGAGCAGGGTAGATTGTGTGGTGGTGATTCTGTGATGGTGATGTGGTCTCAGCTGTGGTGATGTTCTTGGTGTGATGTTGTTGGTGGTGTGGTGGTGTTGGTCTTGGTCGGCTGGTGTTCTTGGCTGAGCAAATTCACCTCCTGTGATGTTTTTATACCAGTCTTTGTTCCCTGGGGGCTAGACACCTCTGCCCATGCATTTGATGAGTGAGCTGCTGTGAGCTTGCTTGCCCTACTCGGCTGGCCTAGGATATTTTCCTAGGAGCTTTGGTGATGAGGGGTGACCCCTTGGGTGTGGCCCGATCTTCACGGATTCACAAGATGTGTGGCAGGGGAAGAGGATGAACATGACGAACACGATGAACACGACACACAAATCGAAGGCAAACACACACACACACACAAGATACACACCGGTTGTCCTCGTTGGACCGATTCACCAACTCAATAGAATCACAAGGAAGAGACTCCAAGAGTAGAATTCCTTGTGAGAGATTGATATGCTTGGAATAGAATTCCAATTGGAGAAGAGACCAATCAATTGGATAGAATTACACACTCTTGTATGCAAGAGATCCAAATCAAGGTAGAATTCCCCAAATAGAAGAGATCCCAAACAAAGAGGGTGATTTCTAGATGTAGATCTAGCTGGGTTCCCACAAGGGAGGAGGCATCATGCCAATTCTTATCTTAATTCATCTCTATCCTAGGGAGGGGGAGAGTGACCCATATATATAGGCAGCCATGAGCTAGGGGTAGTTTGGTCACTAGGGAGAAAGATAACATAGGTGGCTTCAAGGCCAAGACATAGCTGACTCGGGTAGATCGGCTATAGCCGGTGTTCAGTCTAGCTTTAGCCGGTGGGGCCGGCTTTAGCCGGTGTGGGATCGGCTTTAGCCGGTCCAGCTTCAGCTTCCGCCTCTTCTTGTGGTGCTTCCAAGCTTCTTTCCGGTGGTTCTTCTTCTTCCTTCTCTTCCACGCCTCGATGATGTCGGACTCAAGTGTTGACGCACATGATGCGGTGGTGTTCGAAGGCCACCCCACATCATTTCCCCCCGCTTGAAAGAACGTTGTCCTCGATGTTGACTCAACATCATCATGTAGGGGAGGTAGATGTAGGCGATTGTACTTGGAGTGCGCCATGTGGTTATACTTGCAAAGATCGGTTTGGCAACTCTTCAATGTTTCTTCACCTTCCATGAGGCCTAAAAAGGTCACAAGCAAAGCGAAACAACACTCAAAGAGTAGCCAATTCTTGGAATTTATGGCTTGAGTTCATGAGTAGAAGGAGGTCACCTTACAAAGTTGTTGATGTGCTCTCGTTGTAGAAGTTGTTGATTGAAACCACTCACGGGAGCGCATCCACCAATAATATCCATGTGTACCTACGCACAACAAAGACCAAGCAAATTATGTGTGTGCATAATAGGGGACCATATCATCAAGGACATGTCCATGCTTGTTCACAACACAATTAGCACAACACAAGTATAATAAAGGGAAAGCATATGCAAGGTCTATGTGTAAGCAAATTGTTTGAACATCTTCCAAATGTGGGAACACAAAAACTCCATCAAAATTTGAGAAGACCATGGTGTCCATCTCATGTTGAAGGACATGCATATTATTGCGCCAAGGCTTTGGAAAAAGCAAGTAGTCAACATCCTTGAAGCAATAAGAGGAGAGTTTGGCAAAAACACATACAGCAAGATGTCAAAATCATCATCAACATGTGTGCAAACAAACCATGGGAAAGAACAAGTTTTCATCATGTTTGTTGCAACACAAATCATATTCATCCAAAAGTAGAAGAAGATATCATTATCACAAGTGGTTATGCATCCAAACCAAAAGAAAGAACAATTAGTCAATTTGTGGGATGCAACACCAATGAACTCAAAGCGGTAACACATGTGACAAGTCAAGACCAATATAGCAATGTGGTTGCACACAAAACAAAAGAAAGAGAAATCGTTCCACATGTATGTTGAAACACATAAAGCATCAATGTTCAATATCATGGGAGCATGATTGTCACAAGTGGCACCAAAATCATCAACATGCTTGCGAAGAAACCATATGGAAGAGAAATTTTTCAACATGTTTGATGCATAGCATGTGAAGGGTATGCGAGCGGAGTTTGAGTTTGAACTCACAAGTATTATGCTCTCAAGAGCTCTTTTCGCCAACTCGTGCTCAATCGAGGTTGACGTTGTTATCCGCGTACCTACACACACAAAAGATAGCCAAAACAATGTGTGTGCATGGTAGATGAATACATCATCCATCATGATGCATCTCTTTATTTGCACATCACCATTACCATCAAGCAAGATATCATAATATTCATGGTGATTATGCAATGTATATTTGGGAACATGCTTATCATGTGCAAATGCAAAATCTTCATTAGTTGAGAGAGCTATGGGGGCCGTCTCATTGTCCAATATATTAACATTATTGCAAACCAAGCATGTGAAAGAGCAATTGTTCAACATTTTGGTTGCATTAATGGAATAATATTGCAAGCATTGGGCACAAAACATGTTCAAAATTTTATCCTTGTTGTCGACAAACCTAGGGAAAGAGCAATTGTTCGACAAGGTTGTCACAACACAAGCATCATTGTCATCATTGCAAGCAATACATGGGAAAGAGCAATTGTTCAACATATTGCATGCAATAGGCAATAAAGTGAAGCACTCATAGCTTAGCATGTTCATATCCACTAGGGGAATCATGGCATCACCAACACCTATGTTGTTACCTTTGTTGTCGCACTCCTTTGATGTAGGTGTTGTTGAAGTAGGTAGCTCCAAGTGGCCGACATGCTCATCATCTTCTAAGCATGGTGAATTATCATCAAGTGTATGCACCATGTACATTTTTTCCAAGGTTGGCATCGCTTCATCCATGGGATCTATTGCAACATGAGAGAACACACTCGAGATAGAGGGTAAGTTGTTAGAAATCGAAATGGCCTCACTTGACCTATCAACTACCACTCTTGTCTCACTCGGTGTATCACTCATGCCCTAAAAGCGAAAGCATTCACTCTCACATATAGTGGATTCACTCATCTCACATATAGTGGATTCACTCATCTCATATATAGTGGATTCACTTATCTCACATATAGTGAAGTCACTTATCTCACATATAGTGGAGTCCCTCATCTCCATGGAATGGACGTCATCATCATCCGAGCAACCTAGCAAAGAAGAAGACAACACAAGAGGAGTAGAGGTTAAGTTGTTAGAAAGCAAAATGTCCTCACTCAACTCATGTGGTGTATCATTCTTTCTCTCAAGGTGTATGTGGCTCTCATCCTTGCGTGGGGTAGGTTTCTTCCTCTCACATAGGCTATCAATATGTGGTTGTTGGTTTGCACGATGCTCTTGAGGGTGAGGTTGTCGATGGCGCTCATGGTGACGCCCATGGTTGGAGCATGAAGAAGATCTTGATGAATGCGACCTTGAGCGGTGATGTTGATGAAGAAGTTGTGGAAGCTTTGCGTCGACATCATCGAACCTTGCGTTATACTTGGCATTGATGGAGGCGAACTCTTTGTCCATGATGAGGCGTTGTTCCTCAAGTTGTCGGAAGGAGTCAGTGATCTTTTTGTCCATGGCATCGAACTTTTTGTCCATGGCAGCGCGCCATGCTCTGAAGTTTTCTAACCAAGGGTCTTTAGGTTCTCCGTCCCTAGACATGGTCACAAAGCTAAAAGTATATGGTGGAAAGTAAGGTGGTTAGAAAACTACAATTAGAACACTTCCCGTAGAAACTATTGAAAGGATGAAACACCGAAAGGACAACCGTGGTGCACAAGTTAGAACACACGCAAAAGGCTATATGGTGGATGGGAAGGAAATGTGGAAATGCCAAACGAATATGATCAAAAGAAAAGTCTATTGTCAAATGTGGGTAAAATCCAAAGGCAAATGTCAAGAACGATGATCTACATCAAGGAAACACGAAAACACACACAAAAAGATATGATGGGGTTTGCGTGACCAATGAAGTGTGCAAGAAACAAAATGGTCCTAACGAAGACTATTAGCTCGGTGTCACGCCAACGCAAGAGAGACCGTAGCTTGGTTGCATAAGAAAGAAGCAACAAGATTTGCACAAGATGCCACTCTTCCCTTTTCTCTCTTTGTGCTTACAAGCTTTGAACTCCTTTGTATCGGTGGAACAAACACTCTTTTTGTATTTTGTGTTTCTATGCTTAAAAGCTTATTTGCTATCTATTTATGTCACACAATGGATTTTTCCTCTTTTGTGTATCTTTCTCACCGAGCTTGCTTCGGAGCTTTGCTCAACTTACGCACACACACACAAACCCTCTCACGGTCGTGACACTTGTGCAATGCTTCGCAACACTCGAAAAGCCACTCTCAATAGGATAGGTACACAAAGGAAGAAAAGGGGGTACAAAGGTGAAGCAAGTTATACCTATGCAAAGGTTAGGCGGTGTCAAAACACACGACTTGCGATGATGTCGATGAAGGTGGAGTCAAAAGACTAGTCGAAGTTCTGGTGCGCCGATGCCATCGTCGCGATGTTGATGTAGGCGCGGTATTACTTGGCACGAACAAGGCACGCAAAAACCGAAACCCGAACACACACGTTAATGCCCAAAAATTTGGGGTGAAAAGGACTCACAAAAGTTGTCAAAATTTGTGTCTAAATAACACCGGATTTTGTGTCAAATTGTCGAATGGATGTCCAAAGGTGTATTATGGTGTTAAAACGGATAAAATTGGGATGGAGTGATGTATACCTGCTTTAGCCGGTTTGGACTGGCTTTAGCCGGTCTCTGCTCAGAACTCGGGCGGTCGGGAGCCGGAGGCGAGCTGGTGCTACGCGTGGGGCGAGGCGGAGCTGGGGCGGGCTAGCGGATGGTAGTGATGTGTGCGCGAGCTACAGGTTGACGGGCAGCGCGTGAGATGCGGGAGTAGCGGTGTAGGGCCGGGGCGAGTGGATTGACTGGCAGGGCTGGTGGGAGTGAGGCGAGGTAGGCGCAGAGCAGGGGCGGCTGGGGGACCCGAGGTGAGGCGGAGCTGCCTGTGCGCGGGGGTTGTGCTGAGCGGCAGCGTTCGGTGCGCAGGGGCGGGAGCGAGCAGGGATCGGGCGAGCTGGGGCGGGCAAATCGAGGCGAGCGAGAGCGAGGCGTTGACCTGTGAAGTATGGGCCGGTTTTAGCCGGTACGCCGGCTTTAGCCGGTTCGGACTTTTCGAGGAAATCTGCGCGAGCTGTTCGTCGATTTGGGCACAAATTGGAAGATAAAATCATTGATTTCGGCCAAAATAAGAGGAATTGGGGCTAGAAAATTTGTGGCAGTGTAGATCAACACCCAAGACATCAAATCTATGGATCAAAACAACAAAAAACTCAACAAATCTAGAGATCAAAATTCGAGGCAATTTAGGGGCTATTTTTTGGATTTTCAAAATTTATGGTGGAAATCACAAACAAGAGTAAATCTGTGGCAACCAAAAGCTGCTGATACCATATGATGCGGGGTGACCCCTTGGGTGTGGCCCGATCTTCACAGATTCCCGAGATTTATGGCGGGGGAAGAGGATGAACATGAAGAACACAACAAACACGACACACAAATCGAAGGCAAACACACACACACACAAGATACACACTGGTTGTCCTCGTTGGCCCGATTCACCAACTCAATAGAATCACAAGGAAGAGACTCCAAGAGTAGAATTCCTTAAGAGAGATTGACTTGCAAGGGATAGAATTCCAAGAGGGGAAGAGACCAATCAATTGGATAGAATTACACACTCTTGTATGCAAGAGATCCAAATCAAGGTAGAATTCCCCAAATAGAAGAGATCCCAAACAAAGAGGGTGATTTCTAGATGTAGATCTAGTTGGGTTTCCACAAGGGAGAAGGCATCATGCCAATTCTTATCTTCATTCATCTCTATCCTAGGGAGGGGGAGAGTGACCCATATATATAGGCAGCCACGAGCTAGGGGTAGTTTGGTCACTAGGGAGAAAGATAACATAGGTGGCTTCAAGGCCAAGACATAGCTGACTCAGGTAGACCGGCTATAGCCGGTGTGGGACCGGCTTTAGCCGGTCCAGCTTCACCTTCCGCCTCTTCTTGCGACGCTTCCAAGCTTCTTTCTGGTGGTTCTTCTTCTTCCTTCTCTTCCATGCCTCGATGATGTCAGACTCGAGTGTTGATGCACATGATGCGGTGGTGTCCGAAGGCCACCCCACATCATTTGGTGATCAGCTCGAATAGCTTGATGATTATCTACAGTGGCATTGTTTTTGACTGCCACTTGGTATTTACCCCTTTGGCTGTGTTTCTTTTAAGTCTTTGCTTGCAGGTGCCAAAAGGAAAAGAAGAAGAAAAGAAAGAAAGAAGATGTGTAGTTTTTAGGAATAAATATATTTGTAATTTTCTTTTCTTCATTCAAAGTTTGTAATTATTCTTTTATTCCAGAATTTTGTAATAACAATGTATAATGTGTTGATGATCAATAAAGTCCAAGCTTTATTTCTTTATTAATGTTTATCCTTTCTAAATGTGTCTTTCAATTATTAATTCAAATTTTCATAATTCAAATTCATATTTGAATTCACAAGTTAAACTAGGGTTTGAGTTGTTTCATTTCACCAATTCCCAACAAGCAATAGATCAAAAGAGATCATGTCGAACTCTTTCGCACTCCGAGATTATACCATACCCCCTCGAAGAGAGACTCGATCCCCCTTAGGTTTTAGTGATAAAAGAGCAAAAAAATCCCGTAATTTCAGATGCTATGCACAAAAGCCCTCTAAACTACCCCGGAGTTGTCCTACGTGCTGGGATGTTACAGACTTCCCCCCTTAACAAAAACTTCATCCCAAAGTTTGGGGTAAGATGTACCTGAAGAAATCTGGATAGGCTGTCCTTAGATCCTCTTCCTTTTCCCATGTAGCTTCTCTTTTCCGGGTGATGTTTCCATTGTACTTTGCAATACTTGATGGCCCTATTACGGAGTTGTTTCCAATTCTCTGCTAGAATTTTGATGGTTCTTCAACATATGTCAAATCAGCTTGCAATTCCACCTCTTTGTAAGATATGGTTTCTTTCGGTGTTTTCATACACTTGCGAAGTTGAGAAGCATGAAACACATTATGGACTTTAGATAGTTCCTTTGGCAGTTCTAACTCAAAGGCTACTCCTCAACTCTGACTCCGAATCTTGAACGGTCCAGTGTACCTTGGGCTAAGTTTTCCCTTGACTCCAAAATGATGTACTCCCTTCATGGGGCTAACCCTTAGGTAAACCATGTCCCCAACTTGCGGTTCTCATGTCCTTCTCTTGGAATCTGCATAGCTTTTCTATTGACTTTGAAGCAATCTTTAACCGATCTCGAATAACATCAATCACATGTTATTTCTCCTTGACATAGTCTGGATGAAACTCCTTACTGGCTCCTGGTTCATACCAACAAATAGGTGATCGGCACTTCCTTCCGTAGAGTGCTTCAAATGGTGCCATTTGGATACTACTTTGGTAACTATTGTTATAAGAGAACTCTGCCAATGGTAAGTGTTCCTCCCATGATCCTCCGAAGTCCAATGCACATGCTCGGAGCATATCCTCCAAGATTTGGTTGGTCCTTTCCATTTGACCTCCCGTCTGTGGATGGTAAGCAGTACTAAAGTCTAGTTTGGATCCTAAAGCTTCATGTAATTGCGTCCAGAAAGCTGAAGTGAATACGGATCCTCGATCCGATACTATTGTCTTAGGTACTCCATGCTTGCTTACTATCTCTTGAACATACAGGTTTATTAACTTCTCTCCTGAATCTTTCTGATTGATAGCTAAGAAATGTGCACTTTTAGTCAGTCGGTCCACTATTACCCAGATCATGTCTTTCTTCTTAGGTGTCAGTGGTAATCCTGTGATAAAGTCCTTTCCAATCTCTTCCCACTTCCACTCGGGAATACTCAAGGGTTGCATAAGTCCAGCAGGACTCTGATGTTCGGCCTTCACTCTCTGACAGGTATGACATTCGGATACGAACTTGGCTATCTCCCGCTTCATATTATTCCACCAGAATAATTCCTTAAGGTCCATGTACATCTTGGTGCTCCCCGGATGTATTGAATATGGTGTTTCATGTGCCTCCTTGAGTATCAATTCCTTGATTTCCGGTATGTCTGGCACACATATTCGGTCATAAACCAAAGTGAATTGAAATCACCTAAGAGGAACTCTGATGGTCTACGTTCCTCAATCCTGTGGATTTCTTTGGCAATAAATGCATCTTCACCTTGTCTTCAGAATATCGTATACTTGAGATCACTATGTCGTTCTTCCATCACCTTCATGGTAGACAAACTACCCAAAGATTGCACTTCAAGACATTGAATCTCTAACCTTTCCAAATCCATAAGCAATTCCTTGGGAAGTTCTCGGTTCATCGGTTGAGTGTCTGTGCTCTTTCTGCTTAAAGCATCGGCTACCACATTGGCCTTCCCTGGTGTATAGTTGATGGTCAAATCATAGTCCTTAATCAATTCTAACCATCTTTGTTGTCTCATATTCAATTCTTTCTGAGTGAAGAAGTATTTGAGACTCTTGTGATCTGTATAAAGTTCACACTTAGCTCCATAAAGAAAATGCCTCCATCCTTTTAGTGCAAACACTATGGCTGCTAGCTCAAGGTCATGTGTTGGATAATTAACTTCATGTGGTCATAATTGCCTCAACCCATATGCTATCACTTTTCTATCTTGCATCAATACACATCCAGGTCCGTTCTTGGATGCATCACAATATACTGTGTAGTCTTTGCCGGTTTCTGATACAGCTAACACAGGTGATGTGGTTAGCTTCTCCTTGAGTGCTTGGAAGCTTGCCTCACATTCTTCTGACCAAAGAAATGGTGTATTCTTCCGGAGTAACTTGGTCATTGGTCCTGCAATCTTTGAGAACCCTTCTATAAACCTTTGGTAATATCCTGCCATTCCCAAAAATCCTCTAATATGTTTGACATTGTTTGGTGCCTCCCATTCCAAAACAGATGCTACCTTGCTTGGATTTACTGCTATACCTTCTTTACTGATCACGTGTCCAAGGAACTCCACTTGGTCTAGCCAGAATTTGCACTTACTGAACTTGGCATACAACTGATGTTCCCGTAGAATATGTAAGGCAATCCTCAAGTGCTTGGCATGTTCTTCCTTGTTCTTGGAGTAGATCAAAATATCATCTATGAATACTATCACAAATTTGTCCAAGTAGGGCATAAAGATCTTGTTCATGAGATTCATGAAAATCGCTGGTGCATTTGTCAATCCAAAAGGTACGACTAAATACTCATTATGTCTGTACCTAGACACAAAAGCTGTCTTTGGAACGTCCTCCTTCTTGATCTTAATCTGGTGATACCCTGATCGAAGATCTATCTTTGAAAATACTCCTGCTCCTCTGACTTGATCAAATAAGTCTTGTATTCTTGGCAAAGGATATTGTTTTTGATAGTAACATTGTTGAGGTTTTTGTAGTCTCTGCACATTCTACGTCCTCCATCCCGCTTATCTACGAAGATCACTAGTGTTCCCCAAGGAGAAATAGTTTCTTGAATGAAGCCTTTCTGTTCTAGCTCATCCAGCTGTTCCTTTAACTCCACTAACTTTTTGGGTCCCATCTTATATGGTGCCTGAGCTATGGGTGTTGTGCCTGGGAATAAGTCAATTGTGAACTCAATTTCCCTATCTGGTGGCATTCCTGGCAGTTCCTGTGGAAACACATCTTGGAATTCATTAACCATTGGAATATCTTCAAGTCTTGATTCCTTTAGAGCGTTAAGTTGTAGTTGAACTTCAATATGTGCATGTCGGTCACCTTGATACACTATCCTTCCTCCTCCTGGGCTTCTAAGTGACACAGTTTTCTCTCTGCAATCAATATGAGCTCCATTCTCCTCTAACCAGTCCATTCCAAGGATTACAACCATATCCTTCATAGGGATGAGAAAAAGATCGGCAAGATAAACGCAATCACGGATCATAATGACCTGCTCTTGCCTAAGGTGAGTGACTAAGATCGTTCCCCCCGTAGAAAAAACAGTAATGGGGTACTCTAACTTATTGCAAGGAATTCCATAAGGATCAACAAACTCTTACGAAATGAATGAGGTAGTAGCACCAGTATCAAAAAGTACTTTGCCAGGATGAGATAGGATCTGAAGCGTACCTATCACAGTTTTGTCAGACTGGTTCACCTCCTCGAGGTTGGTGCAATTCAACTTCCCATAAGTTGGCCTTTTATTTTTACCGCCTCCAAAACCTCCACCCCGGTGTGATCCACCTCCTGTACCTCGGCCTTCAGTCCGGCCCCTTTCAGGACAGTCCCTTATCATATATCCCCCCTTCTTGCAACCAAAACAGATGACTTTGGGTTGTCAGCAATCTCTCTCTATGTGCCCTAGCGCACTACAATCACGGCAAACGATGTCATTGTTCCTACTTGTAGTACCACGAGGTGTAACATTCCCCCCGAACCTGTATTTGTGTTTGAACTTGATATTAGGAGTTGGCTTGGCATCCGAATACCTCCTTGGTTCAATCCTGGCCTTCTTCCTCCTATCTTCTAGGACTTGCTTGAAATCATCTTCCATGGTGATGGCTGCATCGACAAGCTCTTGAAAATCCACTGCCTTTAACATCCTCAACTGCATCTTGGCACTTGGGTGCAGTCCCCTCATGAATCGTTTCTTTCGCTTGTCATCAGTATTCACGTCATCAGAAGCATAACGAGATAAAAGAGTAAACTCCCTGACATACTTCATAATAGGCTTGTCATTCTGCGCAAGATTCTCAAACTCTCTTCTCTTCAATTCCATGATACTCTCCGGCACATTTGATTCCCTGAACTTTTTCTTGAATCCCTCCCAGGTGAATACCCTTCCTAGAGGATGTATAGCCACAATATTGTCCCACCATGCTGTTGCAGATCCACATAACAGATGTGTGGCATACCTAAGCTTCTCACTGTCGTTACAACTTACTGTGTTGAGCTTCCTCTCGGGGTCCAATAACCAGTCTTCAGCGTCTATTGGCACCGGTGCTGATGCAAAAGGAAGTGGTCTTGTATTTAGGAAATCTGCCAGTGAGACTCCATGCACTCCTTCATTCCGAACTTCACGATTATGGTCCATCACATCCTGCACCATCTTTATCTGACATTCAATAAGCATACGCTGCCTTTCATCTGTCGTCCTCATGTATTGGGCAAAATCCTGCTGTGTAAGGAATGATGGTGGTGGTGGTGGTGGTGATGGTTCCCTTGCTGCTGCATCGGCTGCCTCCTTAGCCTTGGCTTCAGTCTCCATCCTCTGTTGCTCAGATTCTTCACCAACTACCGTCGCCATTCTATCCCCCTAACACTGTTACATTAAGCGAAACTCATAGTTACACCATGCCCATGCTTTCTGAGCTCAACTTGATGTACAGTGTTAGCCACACAATAAAAATCCAAATAAAACATAACCAAATCACACCAAACATTTACCATGTATATACATGGGGAAAAGAACATAGTGTTACATAACTTATCATCATGTGAGTAACTACACTCACTTATTCAAGCTCCGAAAGCAAATACTACATATTACACATATGGTACATATGTCACATAACATGTCGCCTCCATATCTGTGGTGGTCCTCTACGCGTAGTCGCACTCCCGATACATCCCCGGTGTCCAACCGGTAGCTCGTGATGTCCTCCTCAGTGAAGCAGGGGCATAGGATGACTCCGCCGGGAAAAAGTCAAAATTGGGTGTAGTACCTAAGTTGAAGTCAGTCATCCCCAGATAACTGCTCAATGAGGGGTATGCCCTATCTGTGGCATCCCTCTCCATCTTAGGCCTCGAGCATTCTCCACGCTCCATATGGCTAGGTAACTCTCCCTCTTCACCCGACTCTATATCTATGGGCTTTCTCGCCATGTCTCCACTGCGGTGAACAACCCAAAACTGGCTCGTCACCTCCTGCTCCGAATCACATGGAATCGGATCTCCGGCCGTCCCCATGTACTCGCCGAAATGCCAACCCATGGAGTTTCCCCCAAAACTATCGTTATGAGGCATTCCCATGACTCCAAACCTGCCTCGTATCCGGCTCCAGTCGAGCCGTGTGCAAAGTGTGCTGGTGGCATCTCCGGTTCGGCCTCGGGCTCAAACTCCCGCTCCTCGAGATCGACTTCCTCATCTAAGTTAATAAAATCTCCAGTCGAAAAGGTTGGAGTAGGTGCCCTCGGTGGTCCAGAAGTCTCCCCCGTACACCACGGAGTAGGTGTTGACTCGGTGATCTCGTCCACTAGACTCTGTATCTCTCCCCCTAATGCTCCATGAACGTGATAAAACACGCTGAGCAGATGCTTACACCTGTCCATGTGCTCTACTGCAGCATGTGGGTGTCTCTTCGCAAACTTGTAACTATCCCGACAAGGATTTTCTCCTTCCTCGTCATGTGGGATGTCCGTGAACTTAGTACCCAATAACTTCTCCATTTTGTGTTCATGGATATCAATTATGGCTTCATCACTGTTATCTTGTAGGCTACACTAACTATGCGTGCCTCTCCAGTTGGCATGATCACGCTCATGCCCAATTTGGCAGGTAGCATGATCCCTACCTTATACTTCTGAAAGACTCTACCCTCATAATAAGCATACTTATTGACTGGAATACGGGTATCACACCCGCACTCCTACAAGATGCCTCATAAAATATCGGATAGGTTCCCATCATAGTCGTCCGGAGTCACGTCTCGAACTTGCACGGTCCTTAACGGATTTGTGCATGCCATCCTGGCAGTATAAAAGATAAAAATTAGTACATGATGCATCATAATAGTAACAATAAAGAATTGTAACACTAAAAAGTATAAACTTCTTATTCTCATGTGAATAACGTCATGACAATTTTAGAGAACTCTTTACTATTCCTATTTGACTCCTACAGGTCGTTCCCATTAACTAGGCATCTAACCTAAGGTCAAAGCTTTTGCTCTGATACCAACTGTGGTGACCCAGCATACCACTGCATGTTGTAGTATACAAGTCATTGACATAACACCCGTGAAGTACCAATTCACAAATATTACATCCCTCAGAGTTGTACAATAGAAACATAGAGGTCTTTATTCAAGCATTGAATATTACAAGCCATAATGTTACAAAGGACTCCAGTTCCTCCTCGGTCCAAAGAGGAACACTAGATGGTTCTAATTTGATACTACAAACCTTAGCTGCAAACGAAAGTAGTAAACTAAACAAGATGCCCTACTCTAGTCGCTTTATTCTAAATGTTCGGTGTGACTAAAGCTTCTATATTACGACTCTAGTTGTCGGCCTCCTCCTCGAGTCCTTCATCGGTACCATAGGAGATGGTGTAGTCGATGCTTTCGACTCCTCCTGTTAGATCCGGTTCTTCGTAGTACACTTCCTCGTAGTCCTCCGGGGTTCCTTTAGTCTCCTCAAACTGGCCCTCCGAGTCTAAGCAAGGGTTAATAGGGAGTGGGGTGAGTAACGAGCGTTACCCAGCTAATTCATTTAATAGCATAGAGGTGTTTGATGCACTAGCTACGACCATAGACTAGAAAGCCTTAGGTCAAATGCAGTTTTTACAATCATTTCTTCAAAGATTGATTTTATTCAAAAAGAACTATGTCCGTCAGTCTTCATAGGTTGATTAGAGCTTCCATGGGCTCCTTTCCTGCCGTGTTTGTAGCTCCTTCCTGGAACAGGGAGTATCTTGATACTTTTTGTACACTCTGCATAGGTGGTCACTTGTACCCATAGGAGATCAACGCGTTGCTGCACGCCCGGGCTTACTTTCCCATCCATACTTCCTTGGTATGTGGCCCAGCCGTTGATCCGAGCCAATCACTGTTCCTTCCCGCGACCTTGCATACCCACCCTTTTGCGGCTCCAACTTTGGTTCACTACCCTCGCTGGTCTACTCTTTGGTAGTTGTCGACCTCGGCATACTTGTCCCTGACAAAGAGTTAACCCCCACTGGTTTGGTTATGCCCTGTGGTAACACTGGCCTCAGCACTCTACCCCCGTCGTTGCCGCAATCCATCATAGAGCGCCAGAACCATGGAATCATTAAGGGGACTCCACCCATCCCAAGGCTCCGCGCAAGGAGACAACTGCTCTGGAACGGCGCGTCCGTTGATATGCAAGAGGGAAAATATACAGCTGACTCTTCCGTCCCATTCCAGACCCTATGGTTGACCGTATTTTATGGCACAAGAATCACTAGCGACATTGGTTATTAATCCTAGGTGAACATTCCAGTTACAGTGGGACCTCCACCATACTCTTACCATGGTCCCACTGCCCACCTTCCTAGGTCGACAACCACCATGGTTGCTAACCTCTTGATAAGGGGTTGTCCGATCTTCTCAGTGAGCCGATGTAGATGGATGATAACTTGGTAGATAATCTGTGACACGCACACGAACTCTCTGGCTGTTCCCCCGTTGCCAATGCAACAGATCTTCAACCCTATGGATATTCGAGACACCACACACCTGTGCACGTAGCCGCCGACCACGAAGCGGTTCTGCAATCTCCTAATTCCCAATGGAATAGCAGATCACACTTGAATTCTCAGTAGCAAAACTCCAGATCGAAACAAACTTGGAGTGGGGTAGATATTCCGAGCGAAACACAGAGGAATATATGATTTCAGAGGAAAGCTTACAAGCAATTTCGTTCTGATGTTTGGGGGTAATCTAAACGTAGTCTAAACGACACAAGGGGGCGCCCCAGGGGTACTTAAAGGGGTTGGGGCGACCTGGGCAAAGACCTGGCCCAAAACCAACCTCACCCTCATATGGTGTCAAATCAGCAACGTTGAAGCTATTGCTCACGCCATACTCAGCTATAGGAAGATCTATCTTGTAGGCATTATCATTAATCTTGGCAAGAACCTTGTAAGGACCAGCACCACGGGGCAGCAACTTGGACTTACGGAGCTGTGGAAATCTGTCCTTGCGAAAGTGTACCCAAACCATATCACCGAGCTGGAACAAGACCTCCTTTCGCTTCTTTTTTGCACGATCTGCAGTGTACTTGCCTTTCTTCTCAATAGCCTCTTTAGTCTTCACATGAATCTTCCTCACAAAATCTGCCCTCTTTGATGCCTCCATATTGACTCGCTCTTGGATAGGAAGAGGCAACAAATCAAGAGGCGTAATGGGTTTGAAACCATAGACCACCTCGAAAGGACATAGCTGCGTGGTAGAGTGAACCGCCCTGTTATATGCAAACTCCACATGCGGCAAACAATCTTCCCACTCACTCAGGTTCTTCTTGATCATGCATCGCAACACTGTTGAAAGTGTGCGATTTACCACCTCCGTTTGACCATCAGTTTGGGGATGACAAGTAGTGCTGAATAATAACTTTGTGCCCAGCTTTCCCCAAAGTGTCTTCCAGAAGTAGCTCATAAACTTCACATCACGATCAGAGACAATTGTCTTGGGTACTCCATGCAAGCGTACAATGTCCCTGAAAAACAGGTTAGCAATATGCGACACATCGTCGCTTTTGTGGCAGGCAATAAAATGAGCCATCTTAGAAAATCTATCCACTACCACAAATATAGAATCATGGCCTCTTTTAGTCCTAGGCAAACCTAATACAAAATCCATGCTAATGTCCTCCCATGGTGTAGTAGGTGCAGGTAATGGAGTATACAAACCGTGAGGCTTCAGCTTGGACTTCGACTTGTTGCACGTAATGCAATGCTTGACAAACCTGTCCACATCACGCCTCATCCTAGGCCAATAAAAGTGATCAGCGAGCATGAGTAGCGTCTTCTCACGCCCAAAGTGACCCATCAAACCGCCGGCATGTGATTCCTGCAACAATAGCAAACGCACGGACGATTCTGGAACACATAGTTTGTTAGCACGAAACAAAAACCCATCATGGATGTGATATTTATCCCATGCTTTCCCATCAGTACACATGCTATATGGCGCTGAAAAATCATGATCAGTAGCATATAAATCACACAAACTCTCTAAACCAGGAACCTTAATGTCTAATTGTGCCAACAACATGTTCTTCCTAGAGAGAGCATCAGCAACCACATTGTCTTTACCCTTTTTATGTTTAATTATGTATGGAAAAGACTCAATGAACTCAACCCACTTAGCAAGACGCCTATGCAAATTAGATTGAGCTTTCAGATATTTCAAAGCTTCATGATCAGAATGTATGATAAATTCTTTTGGCCACAAATAATGTTGCCAAACCTCAAGAACTCTAACAAGTGCATACAATTCTTTATCATAAACTGGATAGTTCAACCTCGCACCACAAAGTTTTTCAGAAAAATAGGCAATAGGCCTACCCTCTTGCATCAACACACCACCAATACCAATGCCACTAGCATCACATTCAATCTCAAATTGCTTAGTAAAATCTGGTAGTGCAAGCAAAGGTGCAGAAGTTAACAAATGTTTCAGCTCATCAAAGGCATTATCTTGGGCTGCGCCCCATACAAATTCGACACCTTTCTTAGTTAACTCATTTAAAGGTGCAGCAATAGTACTAAAGTCTTTCACAAAATGGCGATAAAAACCAGCAAGACCGTGAAAACTTTGTACTTGACTAACATTCATGGGAGTAGGCCAATTTTGAATAGCTTCAATTTTAGATGCATCTACCTCTACTCCATGCTTAGAAACAACAAAACCCAGAAATATGACCTTATCTTTGCAAAATGTGCACTTCTCAAGGTTACCATATAACTTAGCATCACGCAACACTTGCAAAACTTGTCGAATATGATCACTATGTTCAGATTTATTGCGGCTGTAAATTAATATATCATCAAAATACACAACCACAAACTTGCCAATAAAATTACGCAAAACATGGTTCATTAATCTCATGAAGGTACTAGGTGCATTAGTTAACCCAAATGGCATGACTAACCACTCATATAAACAAAATTTTGTTTTAAAAGCTGTTTTCCACTCATCCCCCTCTTTCATCCTAATTTGATGATAACCACTACGCAAATCAATTTTAGAGAAAACAACAGCACCACTCAATTCATCAAGCATATCTTCCAAGCGTGGAATAGGGTGACGATATCGAATAGTGATGTTATTTATTGCTCTACAATCTACACACATACGCCAGGTACCATCTTTCTTAGGAACTAAAATAACAGGAACAGCACAAGGGCTTAAGCTCACACGAATATAACCTTTGTCGAGAAGCGCTTATACTTGTTTCTGAATTTCTTTTGTCTCCTTGGGGTTGGTGCGGTATGGTGCTCGATTGGGCAGTGATGCTCCTGGAATCAAATCTATTTGATGCTCAATGCCTCGCAAAGGTGGCAGACCTGTAGGCACCTCTTCTGGAAACATGTCGCTGAATTCCTGTAACACATTAGAAACACCAATAGATAGAGGGGTCATGTTGTTAGAAACCAAAATGTTACCCTTGTACATAAGCACAAGAGGAACAGCTGTAGGATCCTCACGAAACTCTCTCAGATCAGATTTGGTGGCTAACATTACTAAGGAATGCGCTCCCTCACTCATACTTTTACCACTCAGATTTGGCTTGTGGCTCTCCCTCACCGAAAGTGTAGGCTCTCGTCTATCTACTCTCTCACTCTCTTTTTCAAGATTTACTTCAATTTTTTGACGAGATTCATTTACAATAGCTTGCGGTGTCATAGGTCTCAAGGTAACATCCTTGCCACGCCAATGTAACTGATATGTGCTGGCTTTCCCATTGTGACGGACATCACGATCATATTGCCATGGGCGGCCCAACAACAAATGACATACTGTCATAGGAACCACATCACACTCGACGGTGTCTTTATATGGTCCAATCTGAAACTCAACACGCACCATGTGGCTGATCTTCATCTCTCCGCTATCACTGAGCCACTGAATAAAATATGGATTGGGGTGCGGGATATATTTGAGCTTCAGTTTTGTACAGAGCTCTTTACTAGCCAAATTGCGACAACTCCCACCATCAATAATAACCTTGCACGCCTTGCCAGGACCAACAGTAGCTTTTGTTTGAAACAAATTACACTGCTGTTCCATAGAATCTGGGCTCACACTCAGCACCTTAGGCGAACAAACAATGGTAGGCAGTGATGACGCATCACCATAGAGCATATCATCATCCTCCTCATCTGAATTTGGATCAGCATCATCACCTGTCTCATACTCTTCAGTTTCCTCATTTATCAACATAACCTTTTTATTGGGACAGTCTCGCCGAAAGTGACCCTTGCCACCACATGTATGACAGTTCATATCCTTATTTCTTGCTGTAGAGTTGGAGGAACCAGTACCACTTGCAGCAGGTTGTGATGTTTTCTTGGCATTGGAAATAACTGAATCAGGTTTTGAGGAAGTATTACCACGGAAACCAGAAGTACCACTAGAGGTAGGCACACTAGGGTCTGTCCGTGGGAAAAAACGACCTCTACTTGCTGTAGAGCGAGGTCCAAATTTATCATCTTCAGCCAATGTCAATTCTGCCTCACGTGCTTGATGAAGCAAATCTGTCATATCAACGTATTGGTGATGCCAAACAATGCATCGAATATTGTAAGTTAAACCAGCAAGAAAACGATGCATTGTTTGTTCCTCTGGTTCACGCACCCTAGCACGCTGCATAATCAACTCCATCTCCTGATGATAGTCATCAACAGACTTAAGACCTTGCTTCAAATTCGTCAATCTATCATAGAGAGAACGAATATAATTGCGGGGAACAAAACGAGCACGCATTGCTTCTTTCATGCCCCTCCATGTAGTAATAGGTAGCTCTCGAGCTTCAAGCCTGGACTGAAAAATATTATCCCACCAAAGCAATGCATAGCCATCAAATTCCGAAGATGCAAGTTTTATTTTTCTATCCCCGGTGTACTCATGCATGCGCCATAGTCTTTCCACCTTCAGCTCCCAATTGAGGTACTCTTCCACATCAGTAGAACCAACAAACTTGGGTACAGTGAACTTTGGTTTGCCCAGCCCATCATCATCACGGTTGGCTGGTTGGCCAAAATCATCATCAAAGCGACGACATGCGCCCAGAGGAGCAAAACCACGACCAGGCGGAATACCAGCACCTCGGCCTCCATTCCCACGACCACCGTGACCACCAAGAAGCAAACCGTCACGACGACCAGCAGCAGCTGCAGCAGTAGCATCATCATGTGCGTGATTGTCATCCTGGACACTCGCAGCAGCCTCAGGATCATGTGGTTGCTGGTGAGGTGGACAATCAAACAAAGCTTGCAAGGTATGCACAGCTTGTGTCAAATCTGCAATAGAACGCTGAATTGTGGTCACAGTTTCTTGTGTCGCAGTGGCTATATCATGTGTTGCATTCAGCTTATTGTCAACAGCAAGCACATCGTCATGTAAACTATCACAAACAGCATTGAACCTCTTCGACAAAGTATCACGAAGAGCTTCGTATTCATTCCAACGCACGACCTCATTTGGATCCTTTTTTTGCTGCACAGCATCAAACTCAGACATGATTAGTAGGTTAGTGCAAACAAAAATAGGTGTATGGTGGAACTCTCACAACTCACTCGAAACTGAGAGAAACGAGGTATCTTACCATTCCAAAGTGAATAGAAGAGCTTACCGACTTGTATAGGCAAAAACGTGCACAGATGTGATGTAATGAATACCGAGGGAAAGACTATCACACGACAACCAGGGTATATGGTGGGGCTTGGTATGGATACCTAACTACACCAAAGTACAAGTCCTAGTGCTGATCGTATGACAAAGAAACCACAGAAACGCACACGGTGGAGATAAATGGGGCAATGCAACTCTGAAAATGAGCTCAAAAAGTTGAGGTATGTCGGAGGAACGCTAGGTGTTGCAAAGCACAAGAGAGACGCTAGCAATGGCTCAACGAAAACGGGCACAAGATTGCGGAACAGAGCAGCCCGTAGAGCACTAAGCACGCTAGTCTCGTAGGATGGTTCTAGACACCAAGAAAGGTTTACTAAAGGCTGACAAAGAAAAGAGACAATATGTGTACGCAGAAAAGGAAAATAGAAAGAGAAATCGGAAAAAGAGAATTTTTTTTTTGAAATAAGCTCACGCCAGAGCTCAGAACAAGTCTGAGGTCCAGCACCAAACGGCCAGCGATCCGGATGTTTTTTTTAACGAGTTTCCGATCGGATCTGTATTAGCTCGATCGAGTTCTTCTCCTCAAGAACGTACACAGCCGCCGGTTTATGAAAGAAACAGGAGATCAAAGATGCACCAAACGACGACGAAATCCGCGACGAATATACAGAAAAGAACGAGGATCCTAGACTCCTACAATTTGGATGAAAAGATACGCGAAAAGACGATCAGCGACTAAAACCAGTACCTCGATGCAATCTAGGCTATGGCGAAACTAAGAACCCTAATTTTTTTTGTAGGCTTTTTCTGGATAGGACAAAAATAAAAAACAATTTACGGTGTGAATTTGTGGATGCTCACCGAGTAAACGCTGGAATCTGATACCAAGATGATAAGGGGTTGCCCGATCTTCTCAGTGAGCCGATGTAGATGGATGATAACTTGGTAGATAATCTGTGAAACGCACACGAACTCTCCGGCAGTTCCCCCGTTGCCAATGCAACAGATCTTCAACCCTATGGATATTCGAGACACCACACACCTGCGCACGTAGCCGCCGACCACGAAGCGGTTCTGCAATCTCCTAATTCCCAATGGAATAGCAGATCACACTTGAATTCTCAGTAGCAAAACTCTAGATCGAAACAAACTTGGAGTGGGGTAGATATTCCGAGCGAAACACAGAGGAATATATGATTTCAGAGGAAAGCTTACAAGCAAATTCGTTCTGATGTTTGGGGGTAATCTAAACGTAGTCTAAACGACACAAGGGGCGCCCCAGGGGTACTTAAAGGGGTTGGGCCGACCTGGGCAAAGACCTGGCCCAAAACCAACCTGTTTTGGGCCCAAACAGACTGGGTTTGACTCAAACTGGTACATACCGACCCATACATGGGTTCGACCTATTTTGGCACGCAGGCCATGAGTGTGGCGCGCCTTAGACTCGTAGACATCGCGTCGAAGGCTGTCCTAGCGCGCCATCTCGTGCTCTCTCTTATGTAGACTTGATGTTCTGGTGATCTCCGGGTGCGCCTGCCTCCCTCTCCTCCCTCGCGCACTTGATCTTCAAGTCTTGCTCATCTCGCTGTGACGCGTCTCCTCCTCGTGCAATGCTTGTGTTATCAACAAACCTAATCATACATAGATGCATAGACTTAGGTAGTATAAAGCTCTCATTAAATAAAACATCAGGTTCAAATAAGAGTGAGTTCACCTGTTGTTCCAATAGCTTTGCACGTGCTCTTGTAATTGGTCCAATCCTAATCTCGTTGGACTTCTTCGCAGCAACATCTTCATCATCAATAGGAGCAGGAGATAATGGTGGTGTAATAGGTATGTCCTCATCACCTCTAGTCATATTAATTTGATAAAGCAGAACCTTTTCTTTTGAATGCAATCATAATAATAATACCACCGGTATATTTGCAAGTAATTTGTTAAAGATAAACAAGAGATATGAGTAAGAGTGAACTTGCCTGCTAACTGCAAGGTAGTGCAGTTGGATTTGTTGGAGTGACCCGGGACCTCGGGTTCTGGAAAACAACATCATTGTCCGATAAGGGCAATAGTTAAAGATTCAAATTATGCATGCCTTTAAGGTGTGTGTGTTCCCTTTATACACCCCCAGAAGTGTTTTATTTTTCTCCTAGAATGTATATATTCCTTTTATGATTTTAAGGAATATATGTTATCAATTTCTTCATTCAAGAATATTCTTCAATATTCTGGAATGGAGTTCAATTTTGATAATGAGTTCTATTCTAATTAGATTTTTCTTCAATATCTCACAATTATAGAAAAGTCTTTTAAAGTTCCTTTTACTATTTATCTTTATAGGGTGATTTATTAAAAGTGTATATACCCTAGTTATGAATTTACCAAAGTATATATTATGTTAAATTCATTCAAGAATGCTAAGGATAAATTCTTGAATGGATTTACTTTATTTTAATTCAAGGATGTTATTGTCCTTTAATTTTTTTCTCATTTAAAACATTTCCAAAAGTTTTTCCTCTAAAAGAAAACTCCATAATTCAATTATGAACAATTCCTCTCTTATTCATAAAATCACTATTTATGTGCTGAAAAGCTCAAAAATCATTTAGAGTTATTTTTGCAAAATCAAGATTATTTTTCTGCTTTTTATTTGGTGTTAAAAGGTTTTTCCAAAAACCTCTTTATTTCCTATTCAAATTTCTGTTTTTAGAATTGGTTAAAAAACTCTCTCAACCCCACCTGTCAGCCTGGCCCACCTGTCGGGCCTGGCCCACCTGTCGGCGCTGGCCTACCTGGTTGAACCCGACCAGGTGGCTTGGTCAAACCGACCGGTCGCTTCCCCCGCTCACCACTCTCCTTCCTCTTGCCCGCTGCTCTAGCGACTGTGTCGCCCCGCCGCCGCCGCGCTTGATTCCGACGACCTCCACCGGAGTTAGCTGCCGAGATGGTTGCCAATCGATAGATCTCGTGACGGCGCTCCTGCCTGTTCGAGAGATCTGGTTGATTACCCCCTCTACGCCCTCAGCTCCGTCGCCTCCTGCGCCTTGGATCTCAGCCATGGCGACCTCGAGCTTTGTCTCGAGTTGCTTGGCCTTCCCCTCAGCGAGATCTGGTGCTGGTGAGTGTGGTGGCTTGCCGACGTGTTGTCGGTGCCTTCCCCTGGCTTGGTGCCGTCGTGGCCACGCGGGCACTGCCTTGCCATGCCACGGTGGTACCTCCTGGGCGTCGAGTAAGTTCTCCCTCTCCTCTAATCTTCTGTGCACCCTCCTGAAGCTTGATCTGGCCATGCTCCACCTCTCAGATGAGCTAGGGTTTCTACCCTATACTTGCTCTTGTGCTGTGGAATTAGGGCTTGCTGTGATGTGTGTGATTCAAGCTCTGTGATCACTCCTTGTCCATTAATCTTGCAGTTTAAGCTTGAATGCATGTGTGCTAGTGATGCCTGGTTGATGACCAGCCCGTTGGGAACCCCAAGAGGAAGGTGTGATGAATATAGCAGCAAGGCTTTCCCTCAGTTAAGAAACCAAGGTATGTCGATCAGGAGAGGAGAGACAAATGACTGAAGGTGATGCTTGCAAGCTTCGCGACAGCTCCGACCAATTTATATGGCGCCTTGTCTAAGCTTTGCTTTGCGAGCAGCAACGTGGAACCTGCACACACACAACCAAATACTTTGTTCCCAACTTGTGATGAGGTTGTCAATCTCACCGGTTTGCTTGAAACAAAGGGTATGAGCGTATCGAGTGGAAAACAGTGAAAGTATGCGAGTAAAGTAAATAGTGCGAGTAAAGTAAACAGGTGATAGCAATATGATGGAAATAGGACCGTGGTCCACAGTTCACTAGTGGTGTCTCTCCATAAGATAAAATAACACATGCTGGGTAAATAAATTACAGTTGGGCAATTGATAGAATAAAGATAAACGTGATATGTCAAGAAGATCACTATGCGATTTACTCTGGGCATTACAACAAAATACATAGACCACCATCCAACTGCATCTATGACTAATAATCCACCCACGGGGATATCGTCCGAACACCCCATGAGTATTAAGTTGCGAACAACAGATAATTGCATTAAGCAAAGTGTGTAATGTAAACAAAGCATATGCCCTTGAGCATATGAATGTTGTTTTCTCCCTAGTAGCAACAACACATCTACAACCTTAGAGGTTTCTGTCACTCCCCCAGGTTAAATAGAGGCATGAACCCACTATCGAGCACAAATCATAAGTTGAAAACCTCGTGTCCCGTGAATACAAGTACCCAAATCTCATGCTACTTTACTTAGAGTCCCAAGCAAGGCTCTTGTCATTGTAAGTATATACGTATCATCAAGAACCGCCAACGGGGTACCTCCGTGCCCGATGACATGGAATAAGCCCACATCAAAATGACAGGACAAGCAGACAATGAACACCTCGACATCTCTTTTATTTACCATTTGTTTAGCTTTTTATTTTGAGATGCGTCGTCGAATGTCCACTATGGGTATGCTGCAAATTTCCACCATGAATTATGCATGGCTTAGATTGGCGGCCCAGGCGTTTCCCTAACACATATACAAACTCCATGATCCCCACAAGATTCCCAATTCATTTCACACCGCGGGCATCCATAAACAAAAGATCACGATATCAACTCAAAAGAGAAGTGCAATGTTGAAAGCTTGCCCATGACTACATGGCTGGGCTAGTCTCCAGCTTACAACTTGCAAGCATAACGACTCAACATAAGAGACGACAATGTCAAATTTTTAAGAACAGGAAAAAGTAAAGTGTGCCTTCCGGTTCGTGAGAGCTTTACTGACCAATTTTTGCATAACACTGGTAAGAGTATAATTTGAAGAGAAAATAAAAGCAAGTCAAATTTACTTGGAATAGCAAATTGCTAGTAGGTATGTATGGTGGACACTTTGGAAAACTTGGTTTTTGGGAGTTGGATGCACGAGTAGAGCTCATACTCAGTAGAAGGCAAGGGCTAGCAAAAGACTGGGAGCGACCAACTAAGAGAGCAATAATGGCCATAATCATGCAAAGCGACAAAGCGACATTAAAAGAAGCATAAGATGGCATCAAAAGTCAAAAACTAAATGATCATAGAGGCTATTGGCGACTTTGTAAGAGTCTAACATGTGTGAGCATGTGCCAAGTCAGCCCAAATAAAGCATCAAGGAGAAAACCAAAATAATGCTTCCAAATAATTAAAACAACGCATGATTTTTTCAAAGGATCATTAAGCAATCTCAGTTATTTGAGACAAGTCATGCTACAGAAAAACCACTAAGCATACTATCAAAAAGACATCAAGCATGACATGAAAAAGCCTAAGCCGCAGTCTACACAAGCTCCTTCTTGTATCACTTTTTTGCATAAAGCTTTTTCTCTTTCCCAACACCATTTGAACTTTTTTAATCCAACTATTTTGAGGAAAACCAACATGGTCCAGAGGCAAAAATACACCTTGATAAATAAATATAGGAAGATCTGAACGCAAATCAAGGCGAAAACGAAAACCAAAAGCAGGAGCAGAAAAAGAAGAACACTCATTTTTTGATAAGAGTGAAAACTAGAGCGTTCCTGGCAAATGAAAAGCAAGGCAACTTCTCCAAAAGAAATTTGTTGGGGTCCAACCATTTATTGAAGCAAACAAAACTAAACTAATAACGAAAACTAAAACAACTGACGCTCCAAGAAAAACACATAGTGCATGAAGCAATAAAAATATAGTGTCTTGAAAGGTGACCTGATTTTGCCCGATGAAGAAGGGGTGCCTCGGGGGCATCCCCAAGCTTTGATGCTTGTACTTCTTGAATATTTCTTGGGGTGATGCATGGACATCCCCAAGCTTGAGCTTTTGTCCATTCTTCAACTCATCTCATCATTCTCCAATCCCTACACTTGAAAACTTCCTTCATACAAAACTAAACACTATTCTATTAGCAACATTAGTGTAGCATAACATATAATCAACCTCTTTTTGCTTCAGGTTTCGACCTAAAACCACCACATATCTAGTATATACTACTTTAGCAACTTCCCCAAGAGTTCCGTGATCAAAAGAACTCAAAAGAAAGCGATTAAGCGGCAAACACAAATATTGGCAGAAATCTGTCAAAACAGAACAGCTGACAAAGGTCGAATTTTTAAGGGGTTTTCTGTTGCTCAAATTAAAAAGTGTCCAACTAATGAAAGTTTGGATATAACCTGGGGCATATGCACAAGAAATCGCAGGTCCAAAAGATACACAGAGAATTTTTACGAATTTTTACGGTCCAGCACCGAAAATAGTTTCAGGACAGCAACATCCCCAAATCTTACCTCACTCAAATTAGAGGCTTCTCTTGGCACAACAATGAAATAAAAAGGATAAGGAGCAGTCATTACAGTAGTAATGTCTTCCAAGACTCAAATAAAAGAAAAAGTACTAAAAAGAAAACATTGGGTTATCTCCCAAGAGTGCTTTTCTTTAACGCCTTTGAGCTAGGCGCAGAAAATTGCGAATCAAGTAACATCAAGTGATGAAGGATCAAGCTCATAGTTTGCTCTAAGAATAGAGTCAAAAAGTAATTTCTTCCTTTTCCTAGGGAAGTGTTCCATACCTTTCTTGAGTGGAAATTGATATTTGATGGTGCCTTCTCTCATATCAATGATGGCACCTACAGTTTGAAGAAAGGGTCTTCCCAAAATAATAGGACATGAAGCATGGCATTCAACGTCCATAACAAGAAAATCAACGGGAACAAGGTTATTATTAACCACAATAAGAACATCATTAATTCTTCCCAAAGGTTTCTTCTTAGCAACATCAGCAATAGGAACATCATAATAACACTTTTCAAGCGGTGGTAAGTCAAGCATGTCATAAATCTTTCTAGGCATGATAGAAATACTAGCACCTAGATCACATAAAGCATGGCAATCAAAACCATTAACATGCATATCAATGATGGATTTCCAACCATCTTCTAACTTCTTGGGAATAGAGGCTTTTTGTTGCAACTTTTCATCCCTAATTTTTATGAGAGCATTGGTAATATGCTTAGTAAAAGCAACATTTAAAGAACTAGCATTGGGAGTCAAAGCAAGCTTTTGTAAGAACAAAATTACTTCAGATATATTACAGCCATCAATATCAAAATCATTAAAGGAAATAGAGCTATCATCTCCTACACTCCAAAAAATTTCAGCACTCTTTTGAGAAAAAGTTTTGGTAGTTTTAGGCTTTTTAACACAAGGAGCGGGAGTTTTCTCTACAGCAATCAAAGTAAGAGGATTGCTAGCATTAGGAGCAACATCATTAGAGGTAGTAATAGTACAAACTTTCATATTCCTAGCAATCTCAACCTCTCTTTCCCATCTAGCATGCAATTCTGCTAACAATCTAATATTTTCATCAATTCCAACTTGAATAGCATTAGCAGTAGCAAAAACATTGTTCTCTTTCACATCATTAGGCAACACTTTTAATTTCAGAAGTTCAACATCATGAGCAAGGCTATCAACTTTAGAAGCAAGAATATCAATTTTGCCTAACTTTTTCTCAACAGACTTGTTAAAAGCATTTTGCTTACCGATGAAATCCTTGAGCATTACCTCAAGCTCGGAGGGTGTGCCCCTAGTGTTGTTGGAGGAATTACCATAACAATTACCATAACCATTACCATTGGTAGAAGGATACGGCCTATAATTGTTACTAGCAAAATTGTTCCTATAAGCATTGTTGCTAAAATTATTGTTTCTAATGAAATTCACATCAACATGCTCTTCTTGAGCAACCAAAGAAGGTAAAGGAACATTATTAGGATCAACATGAGTCCTATGATTAGCAAGCATAGCCATAATGGTATCAATCTTATCACTCAAGGAAGAGGTTTCCTCAACAGAATTTACCTTCTTACCTTGTGGAGCTCTCTCGGTGTGCCATTCAGAGTAATTTACCATCATGTTGTCAAGTAGCTTTGTTGCGGCGCCCAAGGTAAGGGACATAAAAGTGCCTCCAGTAGCTAAATCCAATAGGTTCCTCGAAGAAAAAATCAGTCCTGCATAAAAAGTTTGGACAATCATCCAAGTAGTCAGTCCATGAGTGGGGCAATTCTTTATCATAGATTTCATTCTTTCCCAGGCTTGAGCAACATGTTCATTATCAAATTGACTAAACTTCATAATATTGCTACGCAAAGATATAATTTTAGTAGAAGGATAATATCTACCAATGAAAGCATCCTTACACTTAGTCCGTGAATCAATACTATTCTTAGTCAAAGACAGCAACCAATCCTTAGCTTTTCCTCTCAAAGAAAAAGGAAACAACTTGAGCTGAATAATATCACTTTCTACATCCTTATATTTCTGCATCTCACATAGCTCAACAAAATTGTTGAGATGAGCTGCAGCATCTTCAGTACTAGCACCAGAAAATTGCTCTTTCATAACAAGGTTCAATAAAGCAGGCTTAATTTCATAAAAGTTTGCAGCAGGAGCAAATGGCGCAATAGGAGTGTAGATAAAATCACTATTGTTCATACTAGTAAAGTCACAAAACTTGGTGTTTTCAGGATTAGCCATTTCAGCAAAACTAAAAGCAAATAAGTAAAAACAACTACCAAGGATTCTAATTTTTTTGGGTTTTTGATAAAACGATGCAGGTAAAAATAAATAAAGTAAAGCAAAACAATAAAACAAAGTAAAGGATGTGCGTGCGTAAAACTCCCCTTGCAGAAGTCTTCTACTTCCTCCCCGGCAACGGTGCTAGAAAAGAGCTTGATGCCTGGTTGATGACCAGCCTGTTGGGAACCCCAAGAGGAAGGTGTGATGAATATAGCAACAAGGTTTTTCCTCAGTTAAGAAACCAAGGTATGTCGATCAGGAGAGGAGAGACAAACTGTGGGGGCCCCGGACCGCTTGTCCGAAACACCCGTTATGCATACAATTCATGATCCCAGAATTGCTCATGAATCCACATAACCAAACTAGTAATCAAATTACATCACCCATACAACCGAATTTAAAATAGTCTTACAACAAATGGCATCATGGCCAAGTCTTACATCAAATGCCTCGAAGGCGAAGTTCAACACATAACACAGCGGATAAAGTAGCATCATCGTCGGGCCCAAGTCATGCCTTAAACCCTACAGGCAGCTGACCGGGAGAACGGCCTAGTTCGCGAAGTCGTCATCGAAACCTTCATCTTCCTCATAGTCATCGAAGTCTGGCCAAGTAAATAGCCAGGGACAAAGCCGTGAGTACATTGTGGAATTGTACTCGCAAACCACCTAAGAGGAACAAAATGCAAGAGGTATGCTAGTATGGCTTGTAGCAAGGGTGGTCCTATGCTAAGTTTGTTTTCAAAACTTTCTCGTGTCGATATAGCATGTTAAGAAACATGATCGACGACATTTCTATATCCTTATAAAAACAATTTTTAGTAAAAACTCTAGGAAGGGTGACCCAAGTTGTCATTTCCTTTACTCAATTTCCAGCTCCACGGTAGTACCCCATCGGTACTCCGAACCATTTCCTTTTTCCTTTTTCCGAGAAAACCTTTTTTAAACAAAACCAACACAGCTAAGTAAAGACATCCCAACTGTCCATGACCGCGGACGCGGCTATTCGAATAGATTTACACTCTGTAGAGGTTGTACACTTTTCCCACAAGATTCGATAAATCCGCCGGGACTTTACCACGGACCGTCATACAAGTATGCGGGCTTCGGATAATCGATCAAAGCCGTTCACTTAGTCATCCTAGTATAGGCACCTACCCCACGGGCTTAACCTCTCCGGCACCATGGTAGTCCCCTACTCCAGGACACCATCGCCATGACAAGAGACCCGTAGTATCGTCCGGCCGTAGACCCCTACGGTGTATTGCCCTAAAATTTAGTGATGTCTACTCACTTCTATTCTTGTAGACACTTGTTGGGCCTCCAAGTGCAGAGGTTTGTAGAACAGCAGCAAGTTTCCCTTAAGTGGATCACCCAAGGTTTATCGAACTCAGGGAGGTTAGAGGTCAAAGCTATCCCTCTCAAACCCTGCAATTACGATACAGAAAGTCTCTTGTGTCCCCAACACACCCAATACACTTGTCAAATGTATAGGTGCACTAGTTCGGCGAAGAGATAGTGAAATACAAGTGGTATAGATGATTATAAGTAGTAACTGTGGTATAAAATAAATATCGCTGCGAGCAAACAAGTAATAAAATAGCAAGTAAACGGTGTGCAATGCTTGGAAACAAGGCCTAGGGATCATACTTTCACTAGTGGACACACTCCCAACAATATAACATGACTGAACAAGTAACTTCTCTTGCTAAGGTACTCTGAATTACTCTCCTATTGAATAACACTAATCATTGCGTAGTGGCTACGGGAGCACCCCTTAAAGTTCATCAAGTACTTGACAAACACCACTCATAGCGATACCCAAATCAGATCACAGCTCAAGATAGAAATCATTGCAACTTAAACCAAGTACTAACACGGTGCACACACTCTCACCTTTACACCATGAAAGGAGGAATAAATCACTCAAACTATCATAGCAATAATTATTCTCATAATCCACAAGGGATCACAATCATAGCCTAAACCAAGTACCACCATGATGCACGCACTGTCACCGTTACACCATAACAGGAGGAATAGATTACTTTAATAATATCACTAGAGTACACAAAATATCTGAATAATAACATGTACTTGTTCAACATGATATAAAGCTCACGATCAAATAAAGATCACATCATGGGAGAGAGAGGTGAACCACATAGCTACCGGTAGAGCCCTCAGCCCCGGGGATGAACTACTCCCTCCTCATCATAGGAGACAGCAAGGTTGATGGAGATGGCGGTGAGGTCGATGGAGACGGCGGAGACGGCGATGGAGACCGATGGAGATGGCTCCGGGGGCACTTCCCCGTCCCGGCAGGGTGCCGGAACAGAGACTTCTGTCCCCCGAAATTCGTCGGCGATGGCGGCGGAGCTGCGGAACTGCTTCTGGAAAATTGCCGAATCCCTTAGGGTTTTCCGTCCCGAGGCTTCTTATAGGCGAAGGGGCGATGTCAGAGGGCTGCCAGGGCTTCCTCACACAGGGGTGGCGCGGCCAGGGCCTGGGCCGCGCCAGCCCCTTGTGAGGGAGGCCTCTGGCCCCTCTCCTTCCTCTCTTCGGATGTTTGGATGCTCCCGGGAAAAATAAGACTTCTGGCTTTTGTTTCGTCCAATTCCGAGAATATTTCCTGTGTATCACTTCTGAAACCAAAAACAGCAGAAAACAGGGAACTGGCACTGTGGCACTTCGTTAATAGGTTAGTTCCGGAAAGCGTATAAAAATGCCACTAAGTGTAACGAAACAATAGGCAAATGGTGTAAAAACAAGCATGGAGCATCAAAAATTATAGATACGTTTGAGACGTATCAAGCATCCCCAAGCTTAACTCCTGCTCGTCCTCGAGTAGGTAAGTGATAACAAAGAATAATTTTTGAGGTGACATGCACCTACACAATCTTGATCATATATGTAAGCATTGGTGAGCTGGGATCAATAGAACTTAAAACATGGGCATGAAAGATATAATCATGACAATAAGAACTTAGCAACCATGTTGTAAACATGCAAATGAACACAAACAAAAGATCATGGTAATGAAACAATGAAAGTCAAACGTGTGTTCAAATCATAAGGAAAAACATACAAAAGGTTTTCAGCTTGTCCTTCAAAGAGAGCAAAACATAAATGCATAGGACACCTCAAAGTTTAAGAGGGCGACTAGATACAAATAATTTAAGAACAAGTGAAACCAACAATATGAGTCAATCAATGAATCTTGGGACAATGCATATCACACTAAGAATGACAACTATGCTCTCTTAATGGTGCATAAAGAAAGAAGGTGGTGACTCAACATAAAAGTAAAAGGAAGGCCCTTCGCAGAGGGAAGCAGTGATTGCAAGTTTTATAACCTTCAAAAATTATGGTACTTACCGGCTTTGAGCTCTCATTGCCCCCATCATAAGCATCTTGAATGGTTAAAGTTAATGCGAGAACAATTATGATGCATATGCTTGACAAATCATAAGTTGAAAACCTCGTGTCCCGTGAATACGAGTACCCAAACCATGCTAGTTTACTTAGAGTCCCAAGCAAGGCTCTTGTCATTGTAAGTATATGCATATCATTGAGAACCGCCAATGGGGTACCTCCGTGCCCGATGACATGGAACAAGCCCACACCAAAATGACAGGACAAGCAGACAATGAACACCTCGACATCTCTTTTATTTGCTATATTGTTTAGCTTTTTATTGTGAGATGCGTCGTCGAATGTTCACCATGGGTATGCTGCAAATTTCCACCATGAATTATGCATGGCTTAGATTGGCGGCCCGGCGTTTCCCTAACACATATAAAAACTCCATGATCCCCACAAGATTCCCAATTCATTTCACACAGCGGGCATCCATAAACAAAAGATCACGATATCAACTCAAAAGGAAGTGCAATGTTGAAAGCTTGCCCCATGACAGCATGGCTGGGCTAGAATCCAACTTACAACTTGCAAGCATAACAACTCAACATAAAAGACCACAATGTCAAAATTTTAAGAACAGGAAAAAGTAAAGTGTGCCTTCCGGTTCGTGAGAGCTTTACTAACCGAGTTTCGCATAACACTGGTAAGAGTTTAATTTGAAGAGAATATAAAAGCAAGTCAAATTTACTTGGAATAGCAAATTGCTAGTAGGTATGTATGGTGGACACAATGGAAAACTTGGCTTTTAGGAGTTGGATGCACGAGTAGAGCTCATACTCAGTACAAGGTGAGGGCTAGCAAAAGACTGGGAGCGACCAACTAAGAGAGCAATAATGGCCATTATCATGCAAAGCGACAAAGCGACATTAAAAGAAGCATACGATGGCATCAAAAGTCAAAAACTAAATGATCATGAAGGCTAATGGCGACTTTGGAAGAGTCTAACATGTGTGAGCATGCGCCAAGTCAACCCAAATAAAGCATCAAGGAGAAAACCAAAATAATGCTTCCATACAATAAAAACAACGCATGATTTTTTCAAAGGCTCATTAAGCAATCTCAGTTATTTGAGACAAGTCATGCTACAGTAAAACTACTAAGCATACTATCAAAAAGACATCAAGCATGACATGAAAAAGCCTAAGCCGCAGTCTACACAAGCTCCTCCTTGTACCACTTTTTTGCATAAAGCTTTTTCTCTTTTCCAACACCATTTGAAATTTTCATAAACACCTCTTTTGATAAAAACCAATGAAGATCATAGGCAAAAATACACCTTGATGAAAACATATGACAAGGTCTGAACGCAAATCAAGGCGAACAATGAAAACCAAAAACAGTAGCAGAAAAAGAAGAACACTCATTGAACGATAAGAGTGAAAAACTGAGTGTTCTTAGCAAATGAAAAGCGAGTTCATCTCCTCCAAAAGAAACATGATGTGATCTAACCATTTATTGCAGCAAACAAACAAACCTAACCAACTAAGAAAACTAAAACAACTGACGCTCCAAGAAAAACACATAGTGCATGAAGCAATAAAAATATAGTGTTTTGAAAGGTGACCTGATTTTTGCCGATGAAGAAGGGGTGCCTCGGGGGCATCCCCAAGCTTTGATGCTTGTACTTCTTGGATATTTCTTGGGGTGATGCATGGGCATCCCCAAGCTTGAGCTTTTGTCCATTCTTCAACTCATCTCATCATTCTCCAATCCCTACACTTGAAAACTTCCTTCATACAAAACTAAACACAATTCTATTAGCAACATTAGTGTAAGCATAAAATATATTCAACCTCTTTTAGCTTCAGGTTTCAACCCAAAACCACCACATATAAAGTATATACTACTGTAGCAACTTCCACAAGAGTTCTATGATAAAAAAGAACTCAAAAGAAAGCGATAAAGTGGCAAAAACAAATATTGGCAGAAATCTGTCAAAACTGAACAGCTGACAAAGGTCGAATTTTTGAGGGATTTTCTGTTGCTCAAATCAAAAAGTGTTCAACTAACGAAAGTTTGGATATAACCTGGGGCATATTCACAAGAAATCGCAGGTCCAAAAGATATACAGAGAATTTATACGAATTTTTACGGTGCAGCACCAAAAACTGTTTCAGGACAGCAACATCCCCAAATCTTTACCTTACTCAAATTAGAGGCTTCTCTTGGCACAAAAACGAAATAAACAAGATAAGGAGCAGTCATTACAGTAGTAATGACTTCCAAGACTCAAATAAAAGAAAAAGTACTGAATGTAAAAACTTTGGGTTATCTCCCAAGAGTGCTTTTCTTTAACGCCTTTGAGCTAGGCGCAGTAATTTGCAAAGATGCTCATGTGGGCGCCATATAGGAGCTTGAGGCAAAGGCGCCATATAGGAACTTAAAACAATAGAGAGCATCAAAAAGCAAATGTGAAAGACATTTATATCTGAACCACTTCCTATGCATAGGAATCTTGTAAGAAAATAAATCAACGAGGCACATAGTAGCAAGCATGGATAGATAAAACAAGTGCCACTTCAAGATTTGCAACATAAAGAGGGGAAACTTAATATTGTTGAGATCCATCAAACCATGTTTCCCTCTCTCATAATAACTTTCAGTAGCATCATGAATAGAACTAACAATATAACTATCACATGAAACATCTCTATCATGAGCCACATGCATAAAAGAATTAATACTAACCACAGGAACAATAGTAGTAGGAGCAAATTCAACAGAATAATTATTCTCATCACCATAATCATCATAAATAGGAGGCATATTGTAATCATAACTAATTTTATCCTCAATAGTAGGTGAACTGAAAATATTATACTCATCATCATAGCCATCATAAACTAGAGGTTTAGTATCATCACAAGCTAGAGAGCAACTATTTCGCAAAGCATATTCTTCAAACATATCATCATAAGAAGGAACATCACATATGGGAGATAAAATATCATCAGAGCAAATTTTCTCCACTAAAGCTGGGGAACTAAAAAGATCATTTTCATCAAAACTAGCTTCCCCAAGCTTAGACTTTTCCATAGCATTAGCAATAATGGTGTTCAAAGAGTTCATACTAACAACACTATTAGCATGCAAATTAAGCTCCAAAGGTTTTTCAATTTTCTCTTCAAACACTTCATATCTAAACTCAGGAAAAAGACTACAGAACTCTTTGTTTTCCATGAAGCCTAACTAGTGAAAATAAAAACAAGAAACAAAAAGATGTAATTGCACAATCTAAAGGAAATAACTCTGAGTACTCACACGGGAGGATGAGAGTACCTTTTACCTTACCTCCCCGGCAACGGCGCCAGAAAAGAGCTTGATGTCTACTCACTTCTATTCTTGTAGACACTTGTTGGGCCTCCAAGTGCAGAGGTTTGTAGAACAGCAGCAAGTTTCCCTTAAGTGGATCACCCAAGGTTTATCGAACTCAGGGAGGTTAGAGGTCAAAGCTATCCCTCTCAAGCAACCCTGCAATTACGATACAGAAAGTCTCTTGTGTCCCCAAGATAGCCAATACACTTGTCAAATGTATAGGTGCACTAGTTCGGCGAAGAGATAGTGAAATACAAGTGGTATAGATGATTATAAGTAGTAACTGTGGTATAAAATAAATATCGCTGCGAGCAAACAAGTAATAAAATAGCAAGTAAACGGTGTGCAATGCTTGGAAACAAGGCCTAGGGATCATACTTTCACTAGTGGACACACTCCCAACAATATAACATGACTGAACAAGTAACTTCTCTTGCTAAGGTACTCTGAATTACTCTCCTATTGAATAACACTAATCATTGCGTAGTGGCTACGGGAGCACCCCTTAAAGTTCATCAAGTACTTGACAAACACCACTCATAGCGATACCCAAATCAGATCACAGCTCAAGATAGAAATCATTGCAACTTAAACCAAGTACTAACACGGTGCACACACTCTCACCTTTACACCATGAAAGGAGGAATAAATCACTCAAACTATCATAGCAATAATTATTCTCATAATCCACAAGGGATCACAATCATATCCTAAACCAAGTACCACCATGATGCACGCACTGTCACCGTTACACCATAACAGGAGGAATAGATTACTTTAATAATATCACTAGAGTACACAAAATATCTGAATAATAACATGTACTTGTTCAACATGATACAAAGCTCACGATCACATAAAGATCACATCATGGGAGAGAGAGGTGAACCACATAGCTACCGGTAGAGCCCTCAGCCCCGGGGATGAACTACTCCCTCCTCATCATAGGAGACAGCAAGGTTGATGGAGATGGCGGTGAGGTCAATGGAGACGGCGGAGACGGCGATGGAGACCGATGGAGATGGCTCCGGGGGCACTTCCCCGTCCCGGCAGGGTGCCGGAATAGAGACTTCTGTCCCCCGAAATTCGTCGGCGATGGCGGCGGAGCTGCGGAACTGCTTCTGGAAAATTGCCGAATCCCTTAGGGTTTTCCGTCCCGAGGCTTCTTATAGGCGAAGGGGCGATGTCAGAGGGCTGCCAGGGCTTCCTCACACAAGGTTGGCGCGGCCAGGGCCTGGGCCGCGCCAGCCCCTTGTGAGGGAGGCCTCTGGCCCCTCTCCTTCCTCTCTTCGGATGTTTGGATGCTCCCGGGAAAAATAAGACTTCTGGCTTTTGTTTCGTCCAATTCCGAGAATATTTCCTGTGTATCACTTCTGAAACCAAAAACAGCAGAAAACAGGGAACTGGCACTGTGGCACTTCGTTAATAGGTTAGTTCCGGAAAGCGTATAAAAATGCCACTAAGTGTAACGAAACAATAGGCAAATGGTGTAAAAACAAGCATGGAGCATCAAAAATTATAGATACGTTTGAGACGTATCATTTAGCAACCCGGCTTCAAGGGATCAAACACCCTTATAGAGTTGTGAGGTAGCCCATACTAAGACAAATAAATTACGGACTAAGCCCCGTCCCATTCCGGAGTAATGTGGTTGCACGGGATGGTTGGATCCGTTCAATTACATAGAACCATGTGTTGTTTTTCCAGAAACTCCACCTTTCCAATTTTACCAACGAATCTTCCAAAAAAAGAAAAAAAAATCTTTGAGCTTCCTTTTTAAGACTTACACTTGGGCAAAGTCAAGACCTTCCCAAGGTTTTCAAAACATTTCCCAAGTTTTTGAGTGTCCCAACCTAGAGTTTTTGCTCCACTAAACAAGGCTACAAGGGGTAACATGATGGTAAGCATCAAGCTACAACTAATATAATGGAGTAAGTATGATGAGGATACAATCATGGATCATGCTAATTTTGAGTGTTTGAGCTGGAAGGAAATATTGAGTCTAATTGATGATTATTATAAGGTGAATTCTTTCCTAGTTGAAAAGAATGTCTTGATATCTCCAAATTATATACTACCTAAAAGCGATGTACTATGTTGTATTTAGGTATGTCATCTGTCAAGATATCGCCAGCGGGAGGAGAGGGAGGACGGCGATCGAGAGACAAGTGGAGATCAAGTCTGGATGAGCACGAGCACGTGATGGCGCACTAGGACTGCCTTCGACATGATGTCTACACGTCTAAGGCGCGCTATACACATGGCCTGCGTGCTAAAATTAGGCCGAACCCATATATGGGTCGGTATGTACCAGTTTGAGTCGAACCGAGTCAGTTTGGGCCCAAACCAGGTTGGTTTTGGGCCAGGTCCATGTTGAGGACGCCCCAGCCTCCCTTAAGTAGCCAGGGGCGCCCCCTCAAGTCTCAGAGACCACGTTTAAACAAAACCCTAGTTTCTAGACAGAACCAAGTGTTCCTCTGAAATTATTCACACCAATTCGTATCGATCTGGTGTTCGTTCTACTGAAAATCTGAGTGTAATCTGCTGTTCCGTTGGGAATTAGTATATTGCATAACCGCTTCATGGTCGGCAGCTACGTGCGCAAGCGTGTGACGTTGCGAATATCCAAAGGGTTGAGAGTTGTTGCTCTGGCAGCAGGGATTAGCCGGAGAGTTCTCTGCGACACTCGAGTTATCTTCATCACCATCATCGCCATCTACATCGCGCTCGCTGAGAAGATCGGGACACCCCTTATCATCTTGGTATCAGATTCCAGCGTTTACTCGGTGAGCATCCACAAATTCATCCCCATAAATTCGTTTTTGTTTTTGTCCTATCCAGAAAAAGCCACACAAAAAAATTTAGGGTTCTTAGTTTCGCCATAGCCTAGATTGCATCGAGGTACTGGTTTTAGTCGCTGATCGTCTTTTCGCGTATCTTTTCAATAAATCTGTAGGAGTCTAGGACCCTCGTTCTTTTCGGTATCTTTGTCGCGGATTTCGTCTTCGTTTGATCCCTGATTGATCTCCTTCCTGCCGGCGGCTGTGCACTTGTTCTTCACGCAGTACTCGATTGAGCAAAGATCCGATCGGAATAGCTAAAAAAAAAATCTGATCGCTAGTTTGTTTTGCACGTTGCGTGTACCTGATCGGATCGCAAAAAGTCAAAATCAAAAAAAAAATCAGCCTGGCCACGAGGCCCGCGCGCCGCACTGCAGACACGATCGATCGCTGAGTCCTGCCGATCGAACCCTGGTGCCCACGAGTCCAGGACTTGCACGTTTTCCAGGCCGATCGCAGCCACGGAACCGATCGCTAGTCAAAATCGAAAAGAAAAAAAAGGAAGCAATACCTGCCCGCCCGTCGCCCCAGGACGGAGGTTGTCTGGGGTGGGGCGACCCCACCCACGCCCAGGCGCGGGGCACTCTGGCCCCTGGCACCGCTCGGGGCACCACAGCGCAGAGGCTGTCTGGCCTCTAGCGCCAGACAGGCCCAAGTTTGTTGGCCCAAATTTTGAGTTAGTAAAAAAAAAATAGAAAAAAGGGGACGTGCCTGCACACACGCCGCACCTATAAAAAAAAGACAAACTACTTTGTCCGTTTCGCGTCGCCGTCGCGCTGCCGTGCGTTTCCGGCGTCGTATATCTCTGCCGCAACACGTTTTTTTGTCGATTTCTCTTCCACGACAGCGTGTTACCACTGTGTCTACATAGCGTCCTTTCTACATGATTTTGATCGCTTTAGCTACAGCCTGTCTACAGCATCGTGTTAGGAGCTTACCCATACAAGACTAGCTACTTCGTGCTCATCAGGCTGCTGCCGTGTGCGCAATCTGGTGCCTGTTCGTCGAGCCAGTGCTAGCGTCTCTCTTGTGCATTGCAACACGAGCTACTGTGCGTCGTCACTTATATCGTTTCGTGCTCACTTTTCAGAGTTGCTTTGCCCTGTTTATCTCCACCGTGTGTGTTTCCATGGGTCTTTGTCATACGATCAGCACTAGGACTTGTATTTCGGTGTAGTTAGGTATCCATACCAAGCCCCACCATATACCCTGGTTTGTCGTGTGATAGTTTCTTATACCCTCGGTATTCGCTTCATCACATCCACACACGTTCTGCCACTACAAGTTGGTAAGCTTTCATAATTTACTTTGGAACGGTAAGATACCTTGTTCTTTCAGTTTTGAGTGAGCTGAGAGTTCCACCATATATATATTGCTGCTGTTTCCTTTGTCTTTACTAATAATGGCAGATGATGACGAGGAGGATCCATTACCATTGCAGTTTGATTGCAGCATTACATTTTGGGAGGAGGATTCTGGAGTGGTGCTTAATTCGGGTTTGTTCCACTTCACTGCAGATATTAATGGTAGACCTGCAGCTGTTACCATTGATAATTGTTCTTTACCGAACTTGGTTAGTATTGAGGTTGTTGAAAAGATGCAATTGCGTACTTATGGAAAAATTAAACCATATATGTTGGCTTCTTATGATCATGCACTACCGATTAGGCGAACCACACATGTTCCTCTCACCATTTATGGCCATACAGTTCATATTCGTTGTGATGTGGTTCCTAGAGCGCTAAATTTTTGCCATATTTTGTTGGGAAAATCTTGGTGTTCTCAGTTTCAGGTTGTTTTTGGTAGTGATCATCCTGACCCCTCCATCTTTTGGAATAGTAAGCACACGTGGTTGTCATATATTTGCATTAAGGAATTTCAGGAGGTTAGGCGTCAAAACCTGCGTCCACCTGCAGCCCTTCTCATAAAACCACATGTTGCTCCTGTTCTTACACCACCTAACCTATGTATTCCCACCATGTGTACACCTCAGCCACCTAACGTTAACTTGCATGATTCCACATTATGTGTAGATACGAGTGTGCACAAGAGTGAGAATGTCATTGTTCCAGAAAAACTGAGCGAGGGAGTTGCTAGGACATGTGAGGATATTTCAACTAATGTAACCATGTCTACTCCTAGTGTTGTTTCTTGCGAAATGCAGGTTGCTTTTGAAGAAAGGGAGCCGCCTATTTTACAACCTGCATCACCGGTTTGTGCATTATCACTTGAGGAGGATATTCCAGTGCCTACTTCTTCTGAGGAGCATGTCATTGACATAGGTACTGATTTGGAACCACAACCAGCAGCTATGGATAATATTTGTGAGTCTACTCCTTTGCTGGTTCCTTCTAGTGATTTATTTTGCACTAATGTTTCAGCACCATGTGATAATTTGCATATTTCGAATTTTGATCATGTGGTAGGGCTGACACATAAGGAAGTACTTGCTAGAATACCATCGAATCACATTGTGTATTCCATCATGCTAAAAGAACCTCTTAGTTTGCGTTGTGCTATGCATAAGATTTCTGAAATTTCATATTTCAATTCTAGCACACATGCCTATTGCTTCATGTTTAACTTGATTGGTGAATATAGCATGAATGATAATTTTCTTGTCGATCACATATTCATAACTTGTGATAGAATTAATGCACTAAAACTTGATGTTCTCAGTCCTATATGCTATGGGTCGCAGTCCTTTTGTTGTGGGACACTAGATTATGTTCGAGATAGTATGCAACTATATTCTGGCCTAGTTGATCTACTACAACCAACCAACATACTTTTACCTATGTTGGAGTGTTCTAATTCTGCTAGAATTGAATCAGATTTTTTATATCTGTTATCTTTGTTCCAACACATGCTGCATTTATATGCTACTAAAATGTACTTCACTTATACCTGCAATTTAAGTTGCTTGATGTATAGTAGACATATTTTTCATGTGAACAAAAATAATACAACATGTTATGTATATATATACTCTGCGTACACTTTGTTCTTTTTGTTCCTACCACTTTCAGCTTACCCAAAGCCGAGGACGGCTTTTCTTGAAGAAAGGGAGGATGATGAGGATACAATCATGGATCATGCTAATTTTGAGTGTTTGAGCTGGAAGGAAATATTGAGTCTAATTGATGATTATTATAAGGTGAATTCTTTCCTAGTTGAAAAGAATGTCTTGATATCTCCGAATTATATACTACCTAAACGCGATGTACTATGTTGTATTTAGGTATGTCATCTGTCAAGATATCGCCAGCGGGAGGAGAGGGAGGACGGCGATCGAGAGACAAGTGGAGATCAAGTCTGGATGAGCACGAGCACGTGATGGCGCACTAGGACTGCCTTCAACACGATGTCTACACGTCTAAGGCGCGCTATACACATGGCCTGCGTGCTAAAATTAGGCCGAACCCATATATGGGTCGGTATGTACCAGTTTGAGTCGAACCGAGTCAGTTTGGGCCCAAACCAGGTTGGTTTTGGGCCAGGTCCATGTTGAGGACGCCCCAGCCTCCCTTAAGTAGCCAGGGGCGCCCCCTCAAGTCTCAGAGACCATGTTTAAACAAAACCCTAGTTTCTAGACAGAACCAAGTGTTCCTCTGAAATTATTCACACCAATTCGTATCGATCTGGTGTTCGTTCTACTGAAAATCTGAGTGTAATCTGATGTTCCGTTGGGAATTAGTATATTGCATAACCGCTTCGTGGTCGGCGGCTACGTGCGCAAGCGTGTGACGTTGCGAATATCCAAAGGGTTGAGAGCTGTTGCGCTGGCAGCAGGGATTAGCCGGAGAGTTCTCTGCGACACTCGAGTTATCTTCATCACCATCATCGCCATCTACATCGCGCTCGCTGAGAAGATCGGGACACCCCTTATCAAAGTAGGTATTTGAGGGGTGTCATCTTAAAGATGATATCAAGTGACTAGTGGAGCCTAGTCGCCAACGAATCGCTATCAAGAGCTAATAGCAATTACAAGAAACAATGCATCTTTGAAATAAAATAAAATGGAGAGACTTGCATAAATCAAAACTAGGATCAAGATATGTAGCAAGTAAAGGTGGCTTGCCTTGGGTGGCTTGTCCCTGGTTGTCTTCAAAGTCTTCAAAGTATTCTTCTTCTTCGAACGCGTCAACGGTCAGATCTAGCGTCGCGAAAGAAAAGCAAAGTACAACAATCATACAAGTGCAAACATCATACCAATACACCATAACAAGTAACTCAAGAAGTGCACTCACAAGGTTCAGATATCTACTTTGTTACTACATAAAGTTGCTGAAAAACTTTATCAAAGTTTTAGGGTTTTTTTCTAAAAATAAGAGTTCTCTTACTAAGCTTCAACAAAACTTTGAATTCAAACAAAGCATAGTTCAAAAACAAAATCTCCACTAAACTACACAAGGGCTAAGGGTATGGGACCAGTGGTAAAATAAGGCTATAGACAATACTATTCTACTGCAAGTATTCCAGCAAAAATTAGAATTTGAAACAAGAACTACAAGCAATTTAGAATTCAGATTTTGAAATAGGTGTTAACAACACTAAGCATTACAATTTATACTATCACAGCAACTTAACAGAGGCAACTGTAAGAGGGACTAAAACTAATAGAAAGAGGATAAAATTTAAGAATTTTTGGCGCAGGTTTCACCTAATTCGGATTTACAGTTTAGAAGATATTTGAATTTGAAGTCTGCAGATTTCAAACAAAGATTAAATCAATTTCTAAAAAAAAACTGGGCAGACCGGAAGCTTTACTGGGCCGTGCGGAAAAGCGTAGGCCGGCCCAGCTGCGCATCCCGGCGCGGACGGGAAAAAAAAAGGGGCCTGACAGGCGGGGCCCGCCTGCCAGTGCCTATTTAAACCGAAGGGGTACGCTGGGCTGTCAACCGTGCGATTAAAAGAGGATCTAACGGTTGCTGTTTGTCTTCCTCGTCTAACACGTACGGGAGCGACGGGAACCCTAGCTACGTACTGGAAAGAAGGGCGGCGGCTGGGGACCTCACCGGAGGGCGGCGGTGGTCGACGGCGAGGTGGCGGCGGGGTTGCAGGAGGTCGGGGAGGCCTCGGGTGGAGGTTCCAGCATGGGGGCGTCGGCTTCCAGCGGCGGCTCGGTCTCCTCGTCCGGCGGTGGCGCTCCCAGGCGAGGTCCAACGGCGGAGTCTCCGGCGAAGTCTGCGCAGGGAAAAGATTCCTGGGAGTTAGCTGGGGCTAGTGGACGTGTTGTAGGAGAGAAACGAGGTCGGGTTAGGCGGGGAGAGGGCGGACACCTCCCGGTGGCTCACAGAGAGCTCCGGCTCTCTCTCTCTCCCTCGCTCCGCAGCGAGAGGGAGAGGGTGGGCAGCGCTCCCGCGCCTGTGAGGGGAGTGGAGAGGTGAGGAGTGGTGTGAGGGGGAAAGTGGGGCGGGGTGGAGGCTTTTATAGCTGGGGAGGGGCGACGGTAGTGCTTCGGGGCGGCAGCGACGCCCAACCAGCGAGCGAGGGCAGACGTCACCGGGGTGGCGTCGGGGTGACGTAGGAGGGCTGGCGTCATCACGCTCAGAAACCGAAGTAGAACGGGCGGGAGAGGATCGGTAGCTAGGTTTGTCCCTCGGCGGTTCGTTTCCTGGTCGATGCCAACGTGCAGAGAAGAATCGGGCCAGGGAAGAGAGAGGTCGGCTTGGGCTGGGCTTTTGGTGAGAAGAATTTCAGAGAGCGAGATGGGCTGGCTTCACAAAAAGTTTTGAACCAAACTTTCTGAAATTTGAGTTGGAAGGGAGTTCCTATAATCAAAGATAAATTTGTTGAACAAATTTTTGAGAAGATAGAGTTTAATACAACTCCAAGTTGTGATCAAAATGATATGAGCCCAAGAAAATTTTAAAGAGGAAGAAAATGGGTAAGAATTTGAGACAAAGATGAATAAAGAAGAAGAATTGGGATAGCTTCATTTTGAGCTAAGGATCAAAATTTAATTAAGTGATGAAGCAAGAATTGGGTCTAGGGCGAGTTTTTGTGGGGTAGAGTTTGGTTCTGAAAGTAAGAATGTGAAAGAGGAAGGTTTTATTTGTTGCAAGAAAAAGGGCTTGATCACTAAATTGAGATGGTATTCTAATAGGGTTCTAGGTAACAAGGGCCAAAGTTCTACCTAACCGGACAAGTCCAACCTAGAAAACACAAGTTGCAAGCAAGTAACAAGCAAGGACACAAATAAAGTGGGCATTCCAACAATTAAATAAAAGTTTTTGTCGGATCCAAATTTTACACAACTCAAAAATCATCACATAAAATCTAGAGTTACAAAAGTGGGTTGTTACACAAACGACTGAAGGTGATGCTTGCAAGCTTCGCGACAGCTCCGGACAATTTATATGGCGCCTCATCCAAGCTTTGCTTTGCGAGCAGCAACGTGGAACCTGCACACACACAACCAAATACTTTGTTCCCAACTTGCGATGAGGTTGTTAATCTCACCGGTTTGCTTGAAACAAAGGGTATGAGCGTATCGAATGGAAAACAGTGAAAGTATGCGAGTAAAGTAAACAGTGCGAGTAAAGTAAACAGGTGATAGCAATATGATGGAAATAGGACCGGGGTCCACAGTTCACTAGTGGTGTCTCTCCATAAGATAAAATAACACATGCTGGGTGAACAAATTACAGTTGGGCAATTGATAGAATAAAGATAAACGTGATATGTCAAGAAGATCACTATGCGATTTACTCTGGGCATTACAACAAAATACATAGACCGCCATCCAACTGCATCTATGAATAATAATCCACCCACGGGGATATCGTCCGAACACCCCATGAGTATTAAGTTGCGAACAACAGATAATTGCATTAAGCAAAGTGTGTAATGTAAACAAAGCATATGCCCTTGAGCATATGAATGTTTTTTTCTCCCTAGTAGCAACAGCACATCTACAACCTTAGAGGTTTCTGTCACTCCCCCAGGTTAAATAGAGGCATGAACCCACTATCGAGCATAAATACCCCCTCTTGGAGTCACTAGCAACTACTCGGCCAAGATAGCTACTAAAAACGGAGAGCATGCAAGATCATAAACAACATAGAGATAACATAAGATATATTTCAGTATAGCAACTCAATCATAACACCAATATTCATCGGATCCCAACAAACCAAACATGTAGAATTACATAACGGTGATCTCAATCATGTAGGGCAGCTCATGAGATCTAAACATGAAGCACATGGTGGAGGAGACAACCATCTAGCTACTGCTATGGACCCATAGTCCAAGGTAGACTACTCACTCATCGCTTTGGAGGCAAGCATGGCGATGAAGAAGACCTCCGGTGGCGATTCCCCTCTCCGGCAGGGTGCCGGGAAGAGCTTCTGGACCCTCCCGATCTTAGGTTGACGACGGTGGTGGATCGTGATGTGTTTCTACAAAATTGATCGGGTCCTTTGGTTTTTCCCGTTGGGGGGTCTTTATAGGCGAAGGGGCATCGTCAGAAGTGGACTGAGGCGGCCTCACACATAGGGGGCGTGGCCTGGGGCCAGGCGGCGCCACCCTGGTGTGAGGGTGGCCTGTGGCCCCTCTCCGTCTCCTCTTCGGATCTCTGGAAGCTTCCGGGGAAAATAAGGCTTCAGGAACTTGTTTCATCCAATTCCGAGAATATTTCCTATGTAGCTTTTCTGAAACACAAAAATAGCAGAAAACAGGGAACTGGCACTGTGGCCACTTGTTAATAGGTTAGTTCCGGAAAATGCATAAAAGTGCCACGAAGTGTAACGAAACATTAGGCAAATGGTGTAAAAACAAGCATGGAGCATCAAAAATTATAGATACATTGGAGACGTATCAGCTAGCTGCTACTGTTAGTTTCAGACAGAGCTTCAGTTAACACTTTTAACAGAAGCTTGCTGGTTTCAGTTAACTGTTTAATTATTCAGTTTTGGCTATTGCTTGGTTGGCTGAGAGCTTGCTAGTGGTTAATCTTGATCATGTGCACCAAGTGCATGGATAACTATGTGTTGGTTATCTCTGAATGTTGTTGTTTAATTAGCTGTGGTGTAACAGCTTCACTGCACTTTCTTGCAGTGCCACTGCTATGCTGGTTCAGTGATACAAATTAGCTTCTGTTGAGCTTGGTTAATCCTAGCTGTGATGCTAAGTTTAGTGGATGCTATTGTGGCTCTTGCAGCAGCTTTTAGCTATCTGCTCCCCTGTGATGCCTCCTTGAGGTGTGCACAGTTACTGTGGGTGTTGGCTTCTAAGTTGGGTGCTCTTGAGAGTAGATCACCCTCTGTGGTGATCTGCTGGTGGCTTATTTGATTAAAAGTGTCCCTGTCCACTTTTCCTAGATGCTTACTTAAACTTGATCAATTTTATTGATAAAGCTGATGGATTTCTAGGTTTAGGTCTTAGTCTTGATAGCCTAGGCAACCCATGTGCCACTCCTGGCCTTGTTCTTATTACTGTGAGTATTTCCTTTGAGAAATTCCCAGATAAGATTGTGTGTTGTGGAGTAGGTGCTGTGGATGGCCTTGTCTTCAAGGTCATGGCCTCCTGGACATCCAAGTGATGACCAAAGCCCTTTTATCATCAAGCTTTGCTTGATTCATGTGTGGCTGTGCTTTCTGCAGTCTGCCTCAGAGATAAACTTGTGAGTTTTCTCCCAGCACTTATGTGTGTTGTGGTTTAATAATAACCTGCTGCTGAAGAGTAGCTTGTTCTTTTGGATATTTCTGATTTCCTACTTCTTGTGGCAAGCCTGCTCCTCCAAGCTGCTTGACTTAGTTTCTAGTTGAACTAAGTGACCATGTTGGTCTTTGGCTTTGATGGTTTGGTTGATTTGATGGTGTGCTGGTGGTGTAAATCTTCCCTGTTGCTCAACTCATGAGTAGGGTAGATTGTGTGGTGGTGATTCTGTGATGGTGATGTGGTCTCAGCTGTGGTGATGTTCTTGGTGTGATGTTGTTGGTGGTGTGGTGGTGTTGGTCTTAGTCGGCTGGTGTTCTTGGCCATGCAAATTCACCTCCTGTGATGTTTTTATACCAGTCTTTGTTCCCTGGGAGCTTGACACCTCTGCCCATGCATTTGATGAGTGAGCTGCTGTGAGCTTGCTTGCCCTGCTCGGCTGGCCTGGGATATTTTCTTGGGAGCTTTGGTGATACGCTCGAATAGCTTGATGATTATCTACAGTGGCATTGTTTTTGACTGCCACTTGGTATTTACCCCTTTGGCTGTGTTTCTTTTAAGTCTTTGCTTGCAGGTGCCAAAAGGAAAAGAAGAAGAAAAGAAAGAAAGAAGATGTGTAGTTTTTAGGAATAAATATATTTGTACTCTTTCTATTCTTTATTGTAATTTTCTTTTCTTCATTCAAAGTTTGTAATTATTCTTTTATTCTAGAATTTTGTAAAGACAATGTATAATGTGTTGATTATCAATAAAGTCCAAGCTTTATTTCTTTATTAATGTTTATCCTTTCTAAATGTGTCTTTCAATTATTAATTCAAATTCATATTTGAATTCACAAGTTAAACTAGGGTTTGAGTTGTTTCATTTCACCAATTCCCAACAAGCAATAGATCAAAACAGATCATGTTGAATTCTTTCGCACTCCGAGAGTATACCATACCCCCTCGAAGAGAGACTCGATCGCCCTTAGGTTTTAGTGATAAAAGCGCGAAAAAATCCCGTAATTTCAGATGCTATGCACAAAATCCCTCTAAACTACCCCGGAGTTGTCCTACATGCTGGGATGTTACAGGTTTGCTACTCTAGCGGTCCAACAACTTTTTATGCGGGGGTTTGTTACGCTGGCGGTCCCCTGGCTGAACAGCGGTTTACATGCTAGTGTCCCCGCCGGCTACACTATTCTCCATGTTAAATCTGTGTGCGCATCCGCAGCCACGCTTAGTCTTAGGACAATACGCGAGTGAGCACTTCAAGGATGGAATGTTAGGAGAAACTTAATATTCCACGAGCTCTACACTAGGTTTTGATCCTTGTCCTCTAGGTCGGCATTGCCTTTGGCGGGAAGACGTGCATCACTCGGTATGGGCCTTCCGACTTTTGGAGGAGAAACTATGGCCTGTGGGATACTGAACCATGTCGTAGGACAAGGTATCCCATAGAGCTCCCGTGATCATACATGCCCACTTTAGTAGCGGCGTAATCCTTGCAAATAGCGGGCAAAACACACATTTGCCTGGCTACGGACGCCCTCAAGGAAGTTTACACTACCAAGCCTCTCCTCACTGTGCTTGGTTTAGTCATAGCAGGTATCCAAGGAGATCTGTAATTAAGCTCTGTGGGTGACGCGGTTCTACCCCCACACACGGGGGCATCACCGGTTGATTTCGATGCTATGACCATTCGTGATCACAGCACCTCGCCCCGCATAAAAGCGGTATCCTTTAGCTGGAGCAGCAAGGGGAAATGGGTGAAAAGCATCATCCGCTTGCTGGCAAAGCCACACATTCTTGTGGTCATGTTGCCGGGGGAGACCACAGCGTTGAAGTAGAAAGGGCTCCGGCAACCTCCTCTGGTGTTGCAGATGGCTTTGAGAGCCGCTCAACGAAGGCTCCTACTGGAACTGGCAGTCCTTTGCCCGCTATCTGGGACAGCTCCTTCACAATGGCGTTTTGCCCGCTGGGGACATGCTCCAACTTGAGGTCGTTGAAGCAACACTCAATTATTCACACCTTGCCCGCGTACGCCTCCATTAGCATGCTCATGCTGGCTTCGCCTGCTTGGCCAGCCGTCAGCTGGGAGTCACCTCGAATGGCGAGGCAGGTGAAAAAACCCTGTTGTGATCCTTAGGCTACTTGGATGACGTACTTGAGATGCTCGCCTATCGGTGAGACCAGAAGCATGCCGGCCCCCAAGCCCTTGCGGGACCAAGCTCCGACAAAGTACGCGACCCAGTTGCCTGGGTCCATCTTCCCGAGCTATTTTCTTTCCAAAGGTGGCGATCTTGAGCGGGCCACTTAGGGAAGCCCCTAGCCTCTGGTCCCCCGAGATGCAGGGAGCTTTGCAGGGACGTACAACTCTAGAGCGCTCGGGGACCATCACAGAAGGCGCATCCCATAGGGCGCACAGTGCCTTGCGGGTTGCCTCGAACGCCTGACGGATCTGGGCTTCCGCCACAGCGAAATCCCAATGGTCAGTGTCAAAGGGTTCCGTGGAGGACCGCTTCTTCATTGAGCATGAATCTCGGGCTATGCCTTCCAGCGTGGCCGGACGAGGCCTTGCCCCTGGGGTTTCCCCAAAGGAGGGCTTGGGGGCACCGTAGCTGGGAAATAGGGCGACCCCGTCATAGGCACCGACAACCGTGGCCTCCTCCAAGCACTCCCTTACACCGCCTACTTTGCCACAAACAGCGGCTGTACGGTCACCGCGAACCCGGGGGCTCTCCCGGGAGGTCATGGCCAGGGCCGTGCCATCCTCGAGCTCCTGCTCGCACTTTTCCCTGGCCACCAACTCCGCCTCTGCCGACAACCTTGCCGGGACAGTCACGCAACATGTGGCCTAGCAGGCCATAGTTGAAGCAGTTGCAGGTGGTTCCGGTAGCAACGCGCTCTATGATACGTCGTAAATGTATCTATAATTTTTGATGCTCCATGCTTGTTTTACACCAATTGCTTGGTGTTTTGTTTACACTTCATGACATTTTTATGCATTTTCAAGAACTAACCTATTAACAAGATGCCACAGTGCCAGTTCCTGTTTTCTGCTATTTTTGTGTTTCAGAAAAATTACACAGGAAATATTCTCGGAATTGGACGAAATGAAAGCCAAAGTTCTTATTTACCTGACACGAAGACGGAGTCCAAAGGAGAGACGGAGGGGGGCTAGAGGGCAGCCGCACCATAGGGTAGCGCGGCCACCCCCTAGCCGCACCACCAGGTGGTGTGGACCCCTGGTCCACCCCCTAACATCGCCCTTCCGCCTATAAATTCCCTTCGATGGGAAAACCCTAAGGAGACAAACACTTTTGCATGAAACATACTACAAGCCGTCGCCGTCCTCATCCCGAGATCAGGAGGGTCCAGAAGGTCTTCCCGGCACCCTGCCGGAGAGGGGAATCATCACCGGAGGCCTTCTTCATCACCATGCCAGCCTCTGGAGTGATGCATGAGTAGTCTAACTTGGACTATGGGTCCATAGCAGTAGCTAGATGGTTGTCTTCTCCTCCATGTGCTGCCTATCATGATCAAGATCATCGTTATGTAATTCTACATGTTGTGTTTGTTGGGATCCGATGAATATTGACTACTATGTCAAGTTGATTGTTGATTTATCATGTCTATGTTATTTATGATCTTGCATGCTCTCCGTTGCTAGTAGATATCTTGGCCGAGTAGATGCTATTGACTCCAAGAGGGAGTATTTATGCTCGATAGTGGGTTCATGCCTCTAGTAATCTAGGAGAGTGACAATAACTTCTAAGGTTGTAGATGTGTTGTTGCTACTAGGGACAAAACAACAATCTTTTGTTCAAGGACATTTGTATTGTTTACATTACACACTTTGCTTAAGGCGATAACCTGTTGCTTGCAACTTAATACCAAGGGTTGTTCAAATGATATCCTGCAGGTGGATTATTAGTCATAGATACAGTTGGATTACGGTCTATGTATTATGTTGTAATGCCCAAGTGAATCTCATAGTGATCTTCATGACATGTACATACATTGCTATACATTCTTTATTTTGTCAATCGCCCAACTATAATTTGTTTACCCAGCATGTTATTTATCTTTATGGAGAGATACCTCTAGTGAACTGTGGACCCCGGTCCATTCTTTTACATTTATATTACCATCTACTTTAAGCACCGTTTACTTTCCGCAAGCATCATTTATTTACTTACTTCAAACAAATATCATTTTCCACACGATACGTTTAATCCTTTGTTTTCAGGAAACCAGTGTGATCAGGGTTAACTCGACAAATGTCCAAGATGAAGGACTTAGGATCGGGGGAATAGGGCGTCAGATGAACTCGAAGGTAAAGATCAGTCAAATGAGGCGTGCATCGAGAATAAACATGGTGATGAACTTGGCTTAATCTCAATCTGTCCATGGCCAGCCTCTCCTGGCCCCTATATATAGGTGGCCAGGTCTCAAGGAACCGGTCGGGTTCAATACATATTATAGTGTCTGTATATGACATTGACTCGTATTTCGACCATGACTATACTTGGGCCTAACTTAACGGGCCTCAGGGGTACACAAATAACGGGCTTTATTAGCTATATGCTTGTCAGTAGCCCTTGAGATTCTACAAAAATTGTAGATTCGGGTTGAATCTCATATCTTCGATTTGATCAATCTTCGACTTCTTCTTCTCCCTGTACTTATTTAAACAATTTTCATTATATTATCTCGCAAGGGGATTTTGGTTAATAAGCCTGGCAGCTCTGACGGATGAAGAGGCCAGTTAACTGCCAGAGCAGATACTCATTACCTACTTCAAACTCAATCCCCTAGACTTGAGTCTGGTACCTGGTCTGACCCAATCTTTTGCCGCATTTAGGACTTACAAAGAAAGGGTTCCAGTATTTCTCAGGGTACCCAGTGTGTCCACCGGGATTTTTCTTTGCGTAGTAGACACGGAAAGTTACTAGCAGAGCGCATTCAGGTGCGTATACTAGGCCATACAGGATGGATCCTGGGGTCTTACCTTCATGATCTTTTATGACCACGGCATTCAACCCTCATCGCGATGACTTGGCCTGAGAATCATGAATTTTTCTTGCAAGCCTTGTTTGACTATTGAAATATGAAAAATCTTCGAGTTGTTTTCCTTCAAATAGTCGCAAATAGCTCCCGATGGGAGTAATCGATGTCATTTTGTCGACAATATAGTTGAAGATTTTTTGTCGACAAATTAGTTGATGATATTTCTAATCATTCACCAAAGTTGTCCATTGTCATCGGGTGCACGACTAGTGCTCCCGATGGGTGTAGCCCCTGAGGCTATAGTCAAAAGTTTTTTGGGTATAGGCTCAAATATACTTTCTTCTCATCTTCCCAGCTACATTATTCTTGTGTTAATTCGTCGGGTGCGCGCCTAGCGCTCCCGATGGTAGTAGCCCCTGAGGCTATAAGGGGGTGCTTGCAGCCTTTTATAGACTCAAGTATTTTCTTCTGCATCGCTTTTTTTTAAGGATTGCGAATCTCTTCTTTTCTTCCTTTATATATTTTGCCGCTGTTCCTTTCTCTCTTTCTGTGCGAAATATCAAAGCCCGTAATTTTAGTTGGACCTGTAATTTATAAAAGCCCATGAAGGGTTACTTATAAATAAGGTACGCTAGCTTGCCAGGGAAAACCCTAATCCTTTCTTCATGAGCCTTCTTCGCCGCATTGTCTTCCTCCTCCAAATCTTATCTAGGGTTTCTTTTTGCCAAGCAAAACCTTCCAATGGCGGATGCCGATGTTGTCGATCTTGACACCGGTGTCGTGATAGAGAAACGGGGGCGCGGCCATCCATGCGGCAGTAAGAACAAACCAAAGGACGCTTCCCTGGTGGCTTCATCGTCGTCCGCATCCATGAAGGGGCACCCCGGCCGCCTGTTGGGAAGTAAGAACAAGCCCAAGCCATCTCTTTCTGTTGCCTACCAAGTTATGGGTGCGAGTGCTGCTCATCGCAATGCCTCTCCTCCTCCTATCAAAACGTTCTCCTTTTTTGTTATCGCTGGTGCTCAATGCCGTGAGCAGCAGCGTGTTCCTCTGAAGTTTACTCAGTTCATGGACAGGCGCGAGGTTCGTGAAGCTATCCTCCGTGAAGAATCTGGAGGAGGAACTCCGTATGAAGTGGAGGTGTACTACGACGGCCGTGGTGAGATGTACTTCAGGGGCGGCTGGCCCCAATTTGCAGAGGACCATGAACTGCATCTGGGTTTTTTCATGCTCTTCGACTACCATTGTGGTACGTCGAAATTTGACATGAAAGATCTTCGACGGGACACAGTGCCAGAGGAAGTATGAAGCCGAAGTGCACTTCCAGTAGGTGCTGCCTTGATGTAATCCTTTGGCTTGTGCTCTTTTGGCCAACTTTATCTAATTATTATATGCGGTGAACTCTGGTTTATGCTATCATGTTTGGGAATATACCAAAGGAACTATCAACGTTCCGAGGTGTGTTTTCTCTTAGTACCGATGTACTTTTGAATATTTTCTACTCACGCTTTGCTTGTCGAATATAATGTTGTAACAACCTTGTAGTTACTCGTGAGAAGTCATGAATACATGATCTCAATGATAATTCTATTTCTTTATATTGACTCGAGGGTCGGAGCCCCCAAGCGGGAATCATGACAACCTCCTACAAGTTGGGGCAAAGTATCTTGGTTGTGTTGTGTGTAGGTTCCACGTTGCTGCTGGGGCCGGTAGTGCGCCCTGCCAAAAGCCAGTTAGAATCAACCTTCAGAAGTGGTTTCTTTCTCCTACTGGTCGATTAAACCTTGGTTTCTTACTAAGGAAAAACTTACTATTGTGCTCATCATACCTTCCTCTTGGGGTTCCCAACTGGTAGTTACTGCTACGCACCAACAAGCTCTTTTCTGGCGCCGTTGCCTGGGAGAAAGAGGATTTCTGCAAGGGAATGGACAAATCACACTTAGAAGATCTTTGCTAAAACTCATGGGAGCAGTAATAGATGTGGGAAAAGGCACCATGAAGTTCACTTCCCCACCAGGTAATCATCATGATTTTCCTAAAGGTAAGAGCAAAGGTAAGAGAAGTAGACGTAAGGCATCTGGTCTTAATGCTTCTTCGCTTGAAAATACTTGATTCTCACTTTCTGCGCCTAGCTCAAAGGCGTTAAAGAAAAGCACTCTTGGGAGATAACCCAATTTTTTTCTTTTTAGTAATTTTTCTTTTTGTTGAGTCTTGGAAGTTGTTACTACTGTAATGACCTCTCCTTATCATTTTTATTTCGTTTTTGTGCCAAGCGTAACCTCTAATCGGAAGAAGGTAAGATTTGGTGAAGTTGCTGTCCCGAAACAGATTTTTGCGCTTCACCATAAAAATTCTTGAAAATTCCCAGAAAGTCATTTTGATCTGCGATTTCTTGTGCACGTGCCCCAGGTTATTATCTAACTTTCATTAGTTTTGCACTTTTCGATTTGAGCAACAGAAGATTTTCAAAAATATTGATCTTTGCCAGCTATTCTGTTTTGACATATTTCTGCCACTATTTGCATTTGCCTCTTGATCTCTTTCTTTTTGAGTTCTTTTGATCACGAAACTTTTAGAAGAAGTTGCTACAGTATCTTATGTGTTAATATGTGTTGTACTTGAGTTGAAACTGAACCAAAAGTAGATTTACTATCTTGCATAAACTAATGTTGCTAATGAGAATTGTGTGAAGTTTTGTATAAAGCAAGTTTTCAAGTGTAGGGAAAGGAGAATGATGAGATGAGATGAAGAATGGACAAAAGCTCAAGCTTGGGGATGCCCATTTCACCCCTAGAAATATCCAAGAAGTACAAGCGTCAAAGCTTGGGGATGCCCCATGGCACCCCTTCTTCATCAACAAAAATACCAGGTCATCTTTCAAGACACTATATTTTTATTGCTTCATATGCTATGTGTTTTTCTTGGAGTGACTTTATTTTTTTGCTTTCAGTTTTCTTTTGTTTTGTTTTCTACAATAAATGGTTGGACCCCCAACATTTTTCTTTTGGAGAAGACACACTCCGTTTTCATTGCCTAGAACACTCTAGTTTTCACTTCTATCGTTCAACAAGTGTTCTCTTTTTCTAGTACTGCGTTTAGCTTTTATTTTTTGCCTTCATTCTTGTTCAGAACTCGTTAGTTTTTTGTAGCTAGGTGTGTTTAGACCTCTAGTCTTTTTTGATTTTCATCTTTGAGAGTTGTTTCAAAAAGGTTGAATGGTGTTGGAAAAGAGTAAATTGTTTCATGCTTATAGTGATGCAAAAGGGGAGCTTGTTTAGACTGTTGCTTAGACTTTATCATGGCATGATTGATATTATTTTGATTATATGCTTAGTAGTTATTGTTGTAGCATGACTTGTCTTAAATAACTGAGGGTGCTTAATGTGCCTTTGAAAGAATCATGCGTTGTTTTTATCTTATAGAAGCATAATACTGTGGTATTCTCTTTGATGCTTTATTTGGGTTGACTTGGTGCATGCTTACACCATGTTTGACTTTAAACCAGTCGCCTCAAGCCTCTATGATCATTTGGTTTTTGACTTGTGATACCACTTTATGCTTTGGTTAATAATGTTTTGTCGCTATGCATGATTATGGCCATTATTGCTCTCTTAGTTGGTCGCTCCCAGTCTTTTGCTAGCCTTCACCTGTACTGAGAGGGAATACTTCTCGTGCATCCAACTCCGAAAACCAAAGTTTTTCCAAAGAGTCCACTACAAATTCCTATGCATGGTATTTCAAGCCATTCCAAGTAAATTTTCATGTGCTACCTTTCAAAAACCTTCAAATACTTCTCATTTTTAGACACTGTTTTTAGCTCATGAGGACGCAGTGGTCGGGTTCGCTATCTTTCATATTGAATTAAGTACCCCTCGACTTGCATGCTACATCTGATCGTCATTAATTTTACAAGAGAGCTGGTCAAACCATTGTAACCTCTAAAAAGAAAAGAAAAAACGCACTCCTCCATGGTATGTGAAAGTTGGTGGGCACCCGAAGGATTCAGTTAGCCATGGTTTGTGAAAGGAAAAGTGGGGAGGAGTGCCAAATTTTATAAAAGAGCATGTATGTGCCAATTTTTCAAAGAACTCGGAACCGCTCTCAACTTGTTCAGTATGGAAGATAGCAAAAACCCCATTGCCAGTTGTTGACAAGAACAACCACCGCTCAAAACAATTTTTATCTCTATTTTACAAATGAAAAGCTCTAGCACGTGTTAAATCCCTGCTTCCCTCTGCGACGGGCCTTTCTTTTACTTTTATGTTGAGTCTTTATCTTCTACCTTTATGCACTGATTAAGAGAGCATAGTTGTCATTCTGAGTATAATGTGATATGGGCACGACGGAGGAGGTGAAGCCCAATTTTAGGACTCCACCAAGATGAGGGAAGCTCGTTGCAGATTGGCACGCCAGGACGACCTACGATATGAGATAATTAAGTCTAAGGCTGTGTCATTAGTTTGCATATCTGTTCATGTTATTTCGTGTGTCAGGTCATGTTATGGGCCACTTAGTTTTATTTGTGTTTTGGGTTTGGGCCTGTCCAAGCCCAACAGTTTTCTGGCCATCTATATAAGGAGGCCAGCAGGTTAGGGTTTAGGGAGTTCAGTTGTTTAGACAAAACATTGAGTTGTGTGCTGCGTGTAGCATCCCTCCGGGGACGGCGCTGCCGTCATCTATCTTATCAAATATATTGCTGTGAAGGTTCTTGTGTTCATCAAGGATTATCAGGCTCAGGTTTGAGGCGTGTTGATTCTCTTCACGTTGCTTGCTGGATTCGTTCCTCTTCTTCAGGTTGCGTTCATCGCGTGATTGGAAGATTATCTATCTGGTTGACTCGCTGTGAAAGATCGGGACAAAAACTCATAGGATCACCGGCGTGATCCTTATCATGTGGTATCAGATTACTGGGTTTATCACGGCGAGTGTTTTCTGTTGATTGCTGATCTGCGAATTGTTCTTCTTCCGTGGCAGCAAATTGAGGTTTAAGTTTTCAGATCCGTGCGTACTAGGGATTGTTGTTCTTCTGTGGCAGCAACTTGGTTGGTGCGAGTGGATCTCAAGAGCGTACTGCTGGTTCATCCTTGGAGTTCACGCTGATCATAGCTCGATCATGCCCTGCTAGAGTCAAACAACGTTGTTGGTAGCAAAGGAGATCAGCGATTTCCGGTCGAGCGCTCCAAGATCCGATCGTGGCCAGTTGGTGGGGCATTGTTTCGTTTGTTGGAAGATCCGATCGCTCTGATCGCTGGACCTGGCCAGATCCCATCGGTACAGGTCGCTAGAGGACGAAGACCGTCTGCCCCTGGGCGAGGCGTCGCCCGCGTCCTGGGATCGAGGATCGAGGCGCTCATCGCGGGACCGTGATCGCGTGTGCGCCACTAGCGATCGTGCCTCGTGGGCCGGCCCATATCGATTCCAGCTGATTTGGACGCCCGGCTCCCTAGCGATCGCCCCCGCTCCCGCCTGGGATCGCCTAGCGATCGCCCCCGCCAGATGATATGGGCACGACGGAGGAGGTGAAGCCCAATTTTAGGACTCTACCAAGATCGAGTGGCGTTTGGATAGTTCTGCGACCTGGGCAGACTATCAGTCTTGGGAGAAAGATATGGAACATGGTTTTGACAGATGTCGTACACTCGACCGCACGTTTGGTGGCCGTATTGCATATGTTCTTGCACAGAGGCATGTGGATGAGAAAGTGGCTACATGGTGGCGTGAAGAGAGATCAGTGAAGGGCATGACAGGTGCAACATCAAGTTGGGAGGATTTCAAGCAATTTTTGCGTTCTAGATTTGTGGAGAAGTCTGTGGAGTCAGACATGGTGGTTGTTTCAGAGGTACAAGCCAAGGTTGCTGAAGATGACACACCAATGAGAGGTATGAGTATTCAGCTTCATAAATTGGCTACTGGTGATAAGGCGGTGGTACGGAATCAGCGATGGAGCCTGTTTCAGACACAGTGCACCATCAAGGAGAAAGCGTGCAAATTGATCATTGACAGTGGTAGCTACTGTAATGGCATTAGCAAGGCGGTTGTGGAGGCTTTGGGTTTATCCACATGGCGTATTCCAGAACCGAGGCATGTTGAGTGGGTTAATAGCTGCGGTATGCTGAAGATTACTCACAAGGTGCGTGTGCCATTTACAGTTGATGACTATGTTGATGAGGTGGACTGTGATGTGTTGCCACTGGAGGTGTGTGGGCTGTTACTTGGACGTCCATGGCAGTATGATCACAATGCTATGCATGCTGGGAGAGCAAATACATATTCTTTTGTGCATGATGGCAAACAGCGGACTTTGAAGCCTATGAGAGATGATCAAATCAAGTCTGATGTTGTGTTGGTGGTTCGCAAGGAGAAGTTGCATAAAGCTAAGCCACAACCAGGGCTAGCTAAGGTGCAGCATGAGGAGCATGATGCGAAAATCATCAGTGGTGATATTGTTTCATCCAAGCCTGTAGATGACAAGCCAGTTGTTCTTGTTAGTGACAAGCCGGTTGTAGTCAAGCCTCTTATTGATGAAGGGAAGGATATGTCAGTATGTGTTCCATGTGTTCCACTTCCAGTTTGTGTTGACATGGGTGTTCAGACCGATGACGGTGGTGCTGATCATGTTACGGTGCATACGGTGCCCCGGGTAGTCAGCCACAGTTTTGTTAGAACACCTCGGAGACGTGTTGTTGGAGCAGCAGTGCGTGTGCATACAGGCAAGGATGGACGTGTTCGTCAGTTGTGTGGCCCAGGCATTACAACTTTGCAGGGTCGTGCTAAGCAAGTTCATGTTCAGCAATGCAAGGTTCCAGCAAGGATTGAGAAGAAGAAGGTGGAGGCGCCTAAGTACAAGTATATTTGGCGAAGAAAAGAGGTGCAACCACCTAGGGCTGTATCAAGTCGAGCAGGCCAAGAGGGAGGATGTGGTGAGGAAGGCAAGCAAGACTTGAAGACGGCGAATATATGTGCTGCTATTATTGATATTCTGCCACCTTTTCGAGCAGACCCTCACGCGTTGGGGACAACGCTTTTTGAAGGGGGGGAGGATGATATGGGCACGACGGAGGAGGTGAAGCCCAATTTTAGGACTCCACCAAGATGAGGGAAGCTCGTTGTAGATTGGCACGCCAGGACGACCTACGATATGAGATAATTAAGTCTAAGGCTGTGTCATTAGTTTGCATATCTATTCATGTTATTTCGTGTGTCAGGTCATGTTATGGGCCACTTAGTTTTATTTGTGTTTTGGGTTTGGGCCTGTCCAAGCCCAACAGTTTTCTGGCCATCTATATAAGGAGGCCAGCAGGTTAGGGTTTAGGGAGTTCAGTTGTTTAGACAAAACATTGAGTTGTGTGCTGCGTGTAGCATCCCTCCGGGGACGGCGCTGCCGTCATCTATCTTATCAAATATATTGCTGTGAAGGTTCTTGTGTTCATCAAGGATTATCAGGCTCAGGTTTGAGGCGTGTTGATTCTCTTCACGTTGCTTGCTGGATTCGTTCCTCTTCTTCAGGTTGCGTTCATCGCGTGATTGGAAGATTATCTATCTGGTTGACTCGCTGTGAAAGATCGGGACAAAAACTCATAGGATCACCGGCGTGATCCTTATCATAATGTGCATGGTCCCAAAATTTATTATTGATTAATTCATGATTATGGTATTGCTTGTTCTCAAATTATTTGTATCTAGTCACCCTCTGGAACTTTGAAGGTGTCCTATGCATTTATGTTTTACTACTCCATGAGGGACAAGCTGAATACCACTTTGCTATGTTTTCTATATGCTTCAAACAAACATACACCTTTCAATGCATTACTACTCATGATTTTTTATTTGTGTTACTTTTCATGTTGTAACATGGTAGCTAAGTTCTATGGTTAGAATTATATCTCTTATGCCCATGTTTAGAGTACTTTGATCTCAGCATGATATTCTTTACCTTAAGTTGATCAAGATTGTGTTGGTGCATGTCACCTCAAAAATTATTGTTTTGTTATCACTTACCTACTCGAGGACGACCAGGAGTTAAGCTTGGGGATGCTTGATATGTCGTAAACGTATTGATAAGGATCACGCCGATGATCCTTGAGTTTTGTCCCGATCTTTCACAGCGAGTCTACCTGGATAGAAATCTTCCAACAACGCGAAGAACGTCACCTGAAGAAGAGGAACGAATCCAGCAAGCAACATGAAGAGAATCAACACGCCTCAAACCTGAGCCTGATAATCCTTGATGAACACAAGAACCTTCACAGCAATGTATTTGATAAACACGGCAGCGCCGTTTCCCCGAAGGGATGATACACGGTGGAGCACACGATAGTTTTAGACTAAACAACTGAACTCCCTAAACCCTAGACTGCTGGCCTCCTTAAATAGATGGCCAGAAAACTGTTGGGCTTGGACAGGCCCAAACCCAAAACACACAATAAAACCTAGGTGGCCCACAACTAGACCTAGCTACGAAATAACATAGGCATGAATATAAATTGCTGACACAACCTTGGACTAATTATTACATATCGTAGGTCGTCCTGGCGTGCCAATATGCAACGAGCTTCCCTCATCTTGGTGGAGTCCTGAAATTGGGCTTCACCTCCTCCGTCATGCCCATATCATCCTCCCCCCCTTCAAAAAGCGTTGTACCCAACGCGTGAGGGTCTGCTCGAAAGGATACAGCTCTAGGTGGTTGCACCTCTTTTCTTTGCCAAATAAACTTGTACTTAGGCGTCTCCACCTTCTTCTTCTCAATTCTTGCTGGAACCTTGCGTTGCTGAACATGAACTTGCTTAGCACGACCCTGCAAAGTAGTAATGCCTGGGCCACACAACTGACGAACATGTCCATCTTTGCCTGTATGCACACGCATTGCTGCTCCAACAAAACGTCTCCGTGGTGTTCTAACAAAACTGTGGCTGACTACCCGCGGCACCGTATGCACCGGAACATGATCAGCACCACCGTCATCGGTCTGAACACCCATGTCAACACGAACTGGAAGGGAAACACATGGAATACATGGTGACATATCCTTCCCTTCATCTATATGAGGCTGAACTTCAACCGGCTTGTCACTAACAAGAACAACTGGCTTGTCATCTACAGGCTTGGCTGAAACAATATCACCATTGATGCTTTTCGCATCATGCTCCTCATGCTGCACCTTAGCTAGCCTTGGATGTGACTTAGCTTTATGCAACTTCTCCTTGCGAACCACCAACACAACATCGGACTTGATTTGATCATCTCTCATAGGCTTCAAAGTCCGTTGTTTGCCATCATGCACGAAAGAATATGTATTTGCTCTCCCAGCATGCATAGCATTGCGATCATACTGCCAGGGACGTCCAAGTAACAGCCCACATACCTCCAATGGCAATACATCACATTCCACCTCATCAATATAGTCATCAACTGTAAATGGCACACGCACCTTGTGAGTAATTTTCAGCATACCGCAGCTATTTAACCATGCAACATGCGTAGGTTCAGGAATACGCCATGTCGACAAACCCAAAGTTGTCACCACAGCCTTACTGATGCCATTACAGTAGCTACCACCATCCACCATGAGCTTGCAGGCTTTGCCCTTGATCATGCACTGTGTTTGAAATAAACTCCAACGCTGACCCATGTCAACTGTTATGCAAGCCGCATCATGTACCCGCTTGAGTTGCATATTCAGCCCACTCAATGGTTCAACCTCTGTCATGACATCCTTGCCAACATCAGCCTTCGTATCCACAGAAGGTACAATTGTGGTCGTAGCCCGACTGGGCTGCTCTATCATAAAATCTGTTGGTATGAAACGCTGCCTCAAAAGACTCTTCAATTCTTGCCAACTGCAAGTGAAACTCTGGCCTTTTTGTTGCATATCATACCTGACACGTTTCCACCAAGCAGTAGTTGTTTGATCAAAGCGAGCAACAGCTGCATTGTAAGAAGTAATTTGCCCGTAATCTTGAGAACGCGGCAGTAACCAACGCTCCATCACATCCTCCCATGCTAAATATTCTTGTGGCATAGTACCAAACTTCAACCAAAGTCTTCTCAAACCTCCCAATGCTCTGGTTGCAGCAACAGCAGCAGGGTTAAAAATAGGTGCTTCATCCACTTCACCCAGCCAACGAGCTTGATAATAAACCGGTTCCTTCGTAGAAGCATCCGCATCAACATCTCCTACCATAGCTGAAGTGCTCTCTGATTCCATCTAAACAGATCTTGCTATGTAATTATATAGGTAACTGAATACTAGTACTAGCTGATGTGGCGCCTCCAATGCATGATAGTGCTTACTATGCTATACCTGGTTATGTTGTTGCTGCTACTATTAAGATAAAGTTTTTGTTCCTATTTCTACCACGCAAGGAAAATGTTAGGGACGCAATTGGAGTGCAATATTGGTGGAGCGTGATGTCCTTGAAGGAGTCTGGTTGGGGACCACCTAGCAGCATGTTGAAGATGTTGGCGCACCTACAAAAGAGTCCTTTTTATTTTAGTTCTGTTTGTTTAGTTTTCGGTTTAGGAAAATGGAGTCTGGCTTGTTTATTTGTTTTTATTTTCCTAATTTCGTTTTGCTTGTAAGTCAAGTAATAGGGAGGTCGGCTGCAACTATAAAGCCAGAGGGGTGCGCACCAATGTAGGGGGAGTTGAATTTTCGAGTTAAGAATAGACAGGAAAAAGGTCCCATGTCGGGGGACACCAATATCGTTGGTTTTGCTTGCTGATTCGCAAGGATCTATTTTGCAGTTCGTGGAGTAGATCTAATCTGCTCAACGACTGAGTTCATCTACCTTCTATCTTGATCGCCGTGAAAGATTGGGCCAAACCCCCTTCGGGTCACGTTGATCCGTATCATCTTGGTATCAGATTCGTCGGGTTTATCACGGCGGCGTTTGTTGTTGAGATTGATTTGTTTTGCTGTGTTTTCTCTGCTGAGGAGGATTAGAAGACCTGATTCGTTTCAGATTGGCTCGTGTTCCGGTGATTCGTCGTTGGAGATTTCGTCGTTCTTCACGTGCAACTTTTCAGATCAGATTTCTTCATTGACAGAAGTTAGATCGGCAAAGAGTTTGCTTTGGGCGTTTCTTGGCAGCTGCGACCGATTCTTGATTTCCGATCGATTCTTGCATTGTCGATCGGTTTCGCAGAGTCCCGCCGCTACACAATTCCTTGGGCAGATTGCTCCGAGCACCACGTCCAGCTTGATCCGGTCCTTGCTCGATCTCCTAGCCAGTCCAGGGCGATCGATCCCCTGGTGCTCACGATTTGTAAGGCCAGTGTTCAAATCAGATCCAATCGGTGCCGTTTAAAAAAAAGGGAAACAAACTTGGTTCTCGCTCGTCCCCAGACCGTCTCCGTGGTCGAGCGCAGGCGTGGCCTCGCTATCGCCTGGCGTTTTCCCTGGATCGGGCCGGCCCATCAGAGCAGCTCACCCGGCCACGCACTGGCTCGCCCCGATCCTGCTCCTTGCGATCCGATCGCTGGCTCGTCTTCCCCCAGACAGTCTCCGTCCTATAGCGACACGAGGAACACCGTTCTGTGGCGCAAGAACGGGAAAAGAAGCTGTCTCCTGCTGATCTCTGCTAAGCAAGGAAGAGCAAAGACGCTGTGGAATTGATTGCTTACGATCAGTTTTGGGCACCGCTAGTTTGTTTTATGTTGTGATAGTCTGCTGCACTTGAATTTTTTCAGTTATGGAGGAGAAAGATGTTCTATCTCATTGGTTTCAGAAAGAAGAGAAAGGGCACGCTGAGCAACTTTTCCATACTCATGTGATCATTCAGGAACGTGCATGTGCTTTGACGATTGACCAGACTGCTTTAATCAACGCTGTTAGCAGTGAGTTGGTCGAGAAGTTAGAATTGCCTGTACAACCAATTCCAGAACCATATTTTCTGCATCTTGGCAACATCCAGCTGGCCATCACACACCAAATAGTGGTTCAATTTCTGTTGGGCAAATTATCTTTTGCAGTTTTGTGTGACGTACTTCCTATATACATGATTTCATGTCATCTACTTCTGGGAAGGCCATGGTACAAGGACCAAGGTGCATCACATCACATGAATAATTACTATTATACCAAGTATGTTTTATCCTATGGCAAGAAGACATATACTCTGCTCTCCATGGATACCTTGACGTATAAGGCTTGGAGAGATGCAAAACTCCAGCAACTCAAGGAGGTTGAAGCAAAAGTCAAGAAGCCCGAAGAGTTGAAGAAGAAGGAAGCCAAAGCTGCTATACCCCTTTCTGAGCACCTTGAACATATTGAAACAAGAGCCGAATCTGCTGCTGCCATTTCTGTTGTTGACAGTCCTAAAGTATCAGCTCAATATGTCCCTGTTGATGTTTTGGAGACTGACTCAAAACCGAGGACGGTTTTGCCTGAAGAAGGGGAGGATGATGTGGCGCCTCCAATGCATGATAGTGCTTACTATGCTATACCTGGTTATGTTGTTGCTGCTACTATTAAGATAAAGTTTTTGTTCCTATTTCTACCACGCAAGGAAAATGTTAGGGACGCAATTGGAGTGCAATATTGGTGGAGCGTGATGTCCTTGAAGGAGTCCGGTTGGGGACCACCTAGCAGCATGTTGAAGATGTTGGCGCACCTACAAAAGAGTCCTTTTTATTTTAGTTCTGTTTGTTTAGTTTTTGGTTTAGGAAAATGGAATCTGGCTTGTTTATTTGTTTTTATTTTCCTAATTTCGTTTTGCTTGTAAGTCAAGTAATAGGGAGGTCGGCTGCAACTATAAAGCCAGAGGGGTGCGCACCAATGTAGGGGGAGTTGAATTTTCGAGTTAAGAATAGACAGGAAAAAGGTCCCATGTCGGGGGACACCAATATCGTTGGTTTTGCTTGCTGATTCGCAAGGATCTGTTTTGCAGTTCGTGGAGTAGATCTAATCTGCTCAACGACTGAGTTCATCTACCTTCTATCTTGATCGCCGTGAAAGATTGGGCCAAACCCCCTTCGGGTCTCGTTGATCGGGGAGCATAGCTACTACTCCTACTATTTTACCACCTCCTTATGTTCTGAAGCTTGGACAATTCTGCTTTGAAGTGCCTCCACAAGATGATGTGAAGCCCAACTTTCGTACACCGCCAATGGAGTTTCATGTTCGCCGAGGCGTTGCAGCGAAAGATATTTAGGTGTTCTATTTTAATTAAGTTCACGTCATGTTTTTATTTCAGTTTGGTTTTATTTGTGTGTGATGGTTTTGGGCCTGTCCAAAATCAAGTGTGTTTTGGCCTTTGGGCTTTTAGTTTGGTATGGGGCCTAGCCCAACCAAGGTAGCGTTCAGAGTCACCCATATAGGGTTATGGCAGCCGCCTTGTATCGTCAGACTTGTTATTTTTCGAGCTAAGAAAGAGACCAGAAAAGTCCCAATGTTTGGGGGCACATATCGGTGTGTTTGCTTGCTGATCTTCGAGATCTGATGTTATACCATGCGTGGGAGTTGATTCCGGTCAGTTTCAACGTGAGGAGTTCAAGAGGGTTTGATTTGATCTATCTCAAATTTAATTCTCTTGTTGTTATCTTGTTGTTCATTGATCGCCGTGAAAGATTGGGCCAAACCCCCTTTGGATCACTTTGATCCGTATCATCTTGGTATCAGATTTGACGGGTTTCTCACGGCGAATTTCTTGCTGAGTTTTATCTGCTGAAGTTGCTCTGCTGTTGGAGGCGATCTGCTGTTGTCGATCTTCACCAGTGTATGTTTTTGATTCCTGGCGCCGATCAATTCTTGTCCAGGTCTGTGTCTCAATCAGATCGGATCTCGATTTCCTCGAGCAGTTTGGTCCAAGCTAGATCCGATCGACGGGAATTGGAAAAGAAAAAAAACAGGCCGAAACAATCGCCCCAGGTATCGTCTGCGAGCCGATCGAAGGAATTGAAAAAAAAAACAAAAGGATCGCTCGCCCCGCGCACCTGGGGGCAGACAGGCTCTGTCCCCGAGCGAGCCCCGGCCGCTCGCCTCGATCCTTCCGAGCGACGCGCTCGAGATCTTTCCAAGCGACACGCTCGACCGGCAAAGTCCTCGTGGGCCGGCCCATCCTCGCATCCCTAGCGATTTCGGTTGTTGCACGCAATTGAAGAGTCCGATCGCTACAAGTTCCCGAGGCCAGCGTCACCCACGATCCTGCTGGCGCGCTGCCTCGATCCTCTTGTCAGGACGCGGAGAACGTCTGGGGTCTGGCGACCCGAGCGACCCCGACCCCCGTCTTGAGCGTCATCCACGATCGCTGCTGGAGCGAGTCCCTGTGGCTCCCGTGCGCTGCTCAAGAAGCCTGTTTGCTTTGATTCTCTTTTGCTGAATTTGACTGCTATTTTATTTGAAGATGGTAAAATCTGTTGAGGGAGATAATTCTGTTGCTGTTGGAGAGAAGAAAGAGGAGCTTGTTCCGCCTGTTTTTGCTGCAGATTTGGCTCCTAATATTCGGGCTGGTTTTGATAGCACGTGCGACTTTATTCTTCGGAGTCATGCCGCATTGGCAACACAAATTGCATAGCTAGCTACCCGGATTGATGCAATGGGCGATGCTACCGCCCGTGCACCCGTGCAGCCCCCTCTTGCTGCACAACCTCGCGACGTGGTTCCACGCCGCCCTGCTGAAATTCATGATCATCGACCCGTGGCACCCGCTTATGAAGGAGAACTTGCCGATGACGCTGATTATGTCCCACAACAACGACAGTTTGCTGCTCGTCCTGCAGGTGCTCATCATGTACAGCAACATGATCGTGACCGTGTTGGCAATGCTGGTCGTGTTCAACTTGATGATGGTGGTCTTAGACGCATCAAATTGTCCATACCTCCTTTTTCCGGTGACCGCGGACCTGACGATTACTTGGAGTGGGAGATGCGCATGGATCAGATTTTTGCAACTCATTATTACACTGAGGAGAAGAGACTTCAACTGGCTGCTGTTGAATTCACTGGTTATGTGCTGATTTGGTGGAACCAAATTCTGCGTATGCGTACTCGCCCAACATCATGGACCGGTATGAAAGATCTTATGCGCCATCGCTTTGTTCCTAAACACTACAAGAGAGACATGTATAATAAGTTGCAGCAGCTCACTCAAGGTACTAAATCTGTGGATGAGTATTATAAAGAGATGGAGTTGTTGATGATACGTACAGGGACAAGGGAGGATATCGAGGCCACGATGTCTCGGTTCTTGAATGGACTGAATTTTGAGGTGCGTGATCGTGTGGAGATGGTTTACTATAATGATCTTCAGGATCTTGTGCACCAAGCTGAGCGTGCGGAGCAACAAATCAAACGACGCCAAGCTGCAACACCTACAAACTCATGGCATCGTTCTCCTACCGAGGCTGCTGGTCCTAGTGTTAAGACAACACCATCTACACGCTCTAATAGTGTTTCTCATAGCGAGGCACCCAAATCTGGGGTGTCCAAAACTGCATCTACGCAGTCCACAGCAAACATCGAGTGTTTTACTTGTGGAGGACGAGGACACATGAAGCGTGATTGCCCTAATAGAAAAAGGGTGATGCTCACACATGATGGCTATGTTTCTGCTAGTGATGATGAGAAAGCTGATGCGTCATCAAGTGAGGAATCTGAGGAAAATTCTGAAGTGATCGTGGATGGGTATGAATTTGCTGCAAATTTAAAAAATCTAATGGTGCAACGCGTACCAGAAGATCGCATTCACGACCAAGGGCAGCGCTGGAATATATTTCAGACCCAATGCATCGTCAAGGACACCACTTGCAAACTGATTATTGATGGTGGCAACTACACAAATATTGTTAGCAAGAGTTTGGTGGATTCTCTATCATTGCCTACATGGAAGCACCCGCAGCCACATTGTGTTGAGTGGTTGTATAATTCAGGGAAGCTGAAGGTCACACATAAGGTGCGCCTGAAATTTTTAGTAGGTAATTATGAGGACACAGTGGTCTGTGATGTTTTGCCTATGGATGCATGTCATGTGCTGCTAGGACGCCCGTGGCAATTTGATAGGCATTCCACTCATGAAGGCAGGTCCAATGTTTATTCCTTGTGGCATAAGGGGAAGCGTCATGTGTTGCAGCCTATGCTCGATAAGGATATCAAAGTGGACGTGCTTGCTGCTCAGAAAAAGGTCCAACACATTCAGGCGAAACCGAGGACGGTTTCCTTTCAAGTTGGGGGGATGATAAGGGGAGCATAGCTACTACTCCTACTATTTTACCACCTCCTTATGTTCTGAAGCTTGGACAATTCTGCTTTGAAGTGCCTCCACAAGATGATGTGAAGCCCAACTTTCGTACACCGCCAATGAAGTTTCATGTTCGCCGAGGCATTGCAGCAAAAGATATTTAGGTGTTCTATTTTAATTAAGTTCGCGTCATGTTTTTATTTCAGTTTGGTTTTATTTGTGTGTGATGGTTTTGGGCCTGTCCAAAATCAAGTGTGTTTTGGCCTTTGGGCTTTTAGTTTGGTATGGGGCCTAGCCCAGCCAAGGTAGCGTTCAGAGTCACCCATATAGGGTTATGGCAGCCGCCTTGTATCGTCAGACTTGTTATTTTTCGAGCTAAGAAAGAGACCAGAAAAGTCCCAATGTTTGGGGGCACATATCGGTGTGTTTGCTTGCTGATCTTCGAGATCTGATGTTATACCATGCGTGGGAGTTGATTCCGGTCAGTTTCAACGTGAGGAGTTCAAGAGGGTTTGATTTGATCTGTCTCAAATTTAATTCTCTTGTTGTTATCTTGCTGTTCATTGATCGCCGTGAAAGATTGGGCCAAACCCCCTTCGGATCACGTTGATCCGTATTTATGCTCCATGCTTATTTTAGACCAATTGCTTTGTGTTTTGTTTACACTTTCTGGCATTTTTTATGCATTTTCTGGAACTAACTTCTTAACGAGATGCCGCATTGCCAGTTCCTATTTTCTGCTATTTTTGTGTTTCAGAAAAGTTACACAGGAAATATTCTTGGAATTGGACGAAACGAAAGCCAAAGTTCCTATTTACCTAACATGAAGACGGAGTCCAAAGGAGAGACGGAGGGGGGCCAGAGGGCAGCCGCACCATAGGGTGGCGCAGGCCACCCCTGGCTGCACCACCAGGTGGTGTGGACCCCTGGTCCACCCCCTGACATCGCCCTTCCGCCTATAAATTCCCTTCGACGAGAAAACCCTAAGGAGATGAACACTTTTCCATGAAACATATGGCAAGCCACCGCCATTGTTGTCCCGAGATCGGGAGGGTCCAGAAGCTCTTCTCAACACCCTGCCAGAGAGGGGAATCATCACCGGAGGCCTTCTTCATCACCATGCCAGCCTCCAGAGTGATGCATGAGTAGTCTACCTTGGACTATGGGTCGATAGCAGTAGCTAGATGGTTGTCTTCTCCTCCATGTGCTTCATGCCTAGATCTTGTGAGCTGCCTATCATGATCAAGATCATCGTTATGTAATTCTACATGTTGTGTTTGTTGGGATTCGATTAATATTGAGTACTATGTCAAGTTGATTGCTGATTTAGAATGTCTATGTTATTTATGATCTTACATGCTCTCCATTGCTAGTAGATATCTTGACCGAGTAGATGCTAGTGACTCCAAGAGGGAGTATTTATGCTCGATAGTGGGTTCATGCCTCTAGTAATCTGGGAGATTGACAATAACTTCTAAGGTTCCAGATGTGCTATTGCTACTAGGGAGAAAACAACAATCTTTTGTTCAAGGGCATTCGTATTGTTTACATTACACACTTTGCTTAAGGCGACAATCTGTTGCTTGCAACTTAATACCCAAGGGTTGTTCAGATGATATCCTGCGGGTGGATTATTAGTCATAGATGCAGTTGGATTACCGTCTATGTATTATGTTGTAATTCCCAAGTGAATCTCATAGTGATCTTCATGAGATGTACATGCATTGCTATGCATTCTTTATTTTGTCAATTGCCCAACTGTAATTTGTTTACCCAGCATGTTATTTATCTTTATGGAGAGACACCTCTAGTGAACTGTGGACCTCAGTCCATTATTTCACATTTATATTACCATCTACTACAAGCACCATTTACTTTTCGCAAGCATTATTTAGTTACTTATTGAAACAAATATCATTTTCCACACGATACGTTTAATCCTTTGTTTTCAGTAAACCAGTGAGATTGACAACCTCACTGCAAGTTGGGGCAAAGTACCTTGGTTGTGTTGTGTGCAGGCTCCATGTTGCTGCTGGCGCCGGTAGTGCGCCCTGCCAAAAGCCAGTTAGCATCAACCTTTAGAAGTGGTTTCTTTCTCCAACTGGTCTATTAAACCTTGGTTTCTTACTGAGGGAAAACTTACTGTTGTGCTCATCATACCTTCCTCTTGGGGTTCCCAACCGCTAGTTAACGCTACGCACCAACACTCTACAAAGCGCTTCTTGTAGTTTTCCACCATGCTGTTGAGGCAACGGCAGCCCATCATATCATGGATACATGTCTCATGAAGAGGGCACCATCTCCACAGGGCCGGTGTTGTCGCGGTGGCCGCAGGGGCACCAGGCTCGGCCTCCTCTCCTGCCTCAGCAGAGGGTCTTGGCAAAGTTGCTAGGGCTTGCTCGAAAGCGCGCTCGCTAGCTCCCTTCCTCTCGGCGGAGGGCACCGGATTGTCAGTGGCCTGCGTCATCCATATCGGGGCCAACCTTCCTTGAGGGCGTAGGGCTTCAATGATGTGGCACTCCTCGCGACGAAGCAGATTAAACACCACGCCGCCCGCCTCTGACTGAGCAGGGGCCTCTGTAGGTGGGGCCTCTGTAGGTGGGGCCCGCCGGCTTGGGGCGGGAGCTGAAGCTACTGGCCGAGGCGCGCCGGCCATAGGCCTAGAAGGACTAATCTCAGCGAGCCCCACTGCACCACGGTTTGCTGTCATGGGCATCAATCCACCATGGTGCATGGTTGTAGTACTTGTCCCCTAAGCAGAGGGATGGGAACTAGGGTGTGCCATGGTGGTGCCACACTGCACGTACCTTGAGGTGAACTTCCTAGGATTCATACGTCAGCGTCCCATGCACCAAAGGTAACGAGGTGAGGGGGAAAATGGTGGTCAAGGCCTCCATGAGGTTGTTTATGCCTCGCAGATCTTGGGTGGAGCAGTGAGATACCGACCGGAAGTCAAACAAGATGACAAAGTCGAATATCGTGCCTCCTACCTGGCAAGCCAGATGTCACATGTCGAAACACAGACACCGGGGGTAGGAACCCCCTAGGTTGTTGGCAAGCGGGCACGGAGGAAACGCCTTCGTCACCATGGATCACACATGAAGCACACAAGGATTTTACACTGGTTCAGGTTGCGAGAGAGTCTCGCGTAAAACTGGACGTCCAGCTTGTCTAAGCTCTTTGATGGAAAATGGTCGACGACGAGTGTACAGGTTGCCAGAGGCCACTGAGCTAAGCTCCCGGCCGCCAGACTTGTTACAGTGAGCTCTAGACTACACTAGCTTCTCTGATGTGAAGGAGCTAGCTAAGGGTATCTCCTAGTCGATCCCTTGGGACAGAGGCCTGGCCCTCCATTTATACAGCAAGGGGATACCACAGTGGCCAATCTATTTGCGAGACAAGTGTCGCGCGGTCTTGAGCGATGGAGTAGCCCTGCAGGGCTACGCACTGTGTCATCTTTCAAGATGTCTGGCGCGCTGCGCTGATGGGACATGACCAGTCGGTCGCGTCCATCATTACCTCGCCTAGCATGGTAATGATACCTTCCGCTTGCCCGCGGCAGTGGGATACCACCGCACGTCCTCCATGCATGTTCCCGGGAGGGGACATGGGATCTCCCTACGGGATTCGCCTGCCACATGCCTAGCGTCATTGACTTTTGGGAGCGATCCTAAGCCTTCTCGTCCAATACTTCCTCCCGGCAAGGGGGGATCCTTCTCTCGTACGCGTTCTTCCCCTCGTCTGGAGGAAGAGCCTTCTCTAGCACGCTTCCCTCCCCGACAAGGGGGAGGGTCCTTCTCACTTCCTTCCCCCTTAAGGGAAGGGTCTTGTCAGGTGCCCGTCAGCGCCTTGCCGAGCGGCGATGCTGCGGACGCTGATGTCGAGCTTGGCGCCGGCCTGACGTGGGCATCGTTCTTGGACGCCTTCCAAGAAATGGTGAGGGGCCAAGGTACACCGCCATAATAGAGCTTCCAAAGATGTCATGCGAGGAGAACTCACGACATCTTCAAGAAGCTTTGTTGTAGGAGCAACCCTTGCCACACCATGCCTCGCAAGTTCCCGTTGATACGCAGTCCCTGCAGGACTCCTCCCATCTCTTGGGGGAGAGGAGAGCCGTCCTTCAGCTTATAGTTAGTGTGTACGTGCAACACACGTTTTAATTAATTTATACAAATTGTAATGCAAACATTGACCATAATATTTTGTTTTTGTTATCACTCATCTTATTCCTAAACTATGTGACTACGCTAACACGGAATAATCACTTATTAGTTCTTCTTCTATTAGTTCTCTCGACCAAATTTGGCTCTCAGTTGTAATTCTAAACTTACTGCAGGACAAAAATTTCATCAAAATTGACAAATTTCAAGGTTTAGACGACTATACCAACAAAAATTCTCAAAATCCTTTCATGTTAATTGTTAACAACACCACCTTACTACAAATAACACAATGTATTTTTGGCATTTTTAAAGTATATTACATGTTCAACATCCCGAGTTAATATTTGAAAAAGTAAGTAGCTATAAATAAGAGGTATCCCAATCTACTAATAGCTTCATAGCAAATTTCATTCCAATTTCTCATAAAACTCAAAAAATAAATCAGTTTGGCATATTAAGATATGCTTCATCCATCCCTGAATTTGGTTCTATATTTATTCAGCAAAATGTCGAAGAATGAAGTAACAACGTAGTGATGAATAATCTGGAATAAGAATTAGGAGTATCGTTAAGCCGCATATTTGCATCATATGAAGAAGTAATTCTTGTAGAGTTTCAAACTATTTATGTTTTGTAGCCTAAAGTGAAGTCCAGTCTCAGGCAGCTCACCTAGAAATACCTGTATGCCTTCCGCATTACAATCAGGAATCCACAATGATCAAATGCGGCAACTCCCTAAATTCACTGTTGGATCCTGCTTTCCTAACAGAGTCCAAGCAAACCGAGGTAAAAACTCCATTTTGGCCTCAGAGCACTCTATAACTATATACTCCTAGATTATTTCAGAAAGAAATTCACGGGACAAAAAACACACTATGGCCACAAGCTAATACTTTAATATGGACAACTGAATATCAGCACATAAAAAAATTTAACTTGTGAAATAGTGTGTGTTTTATTTCTAGGAAAAAAGGACAAAGAAAGTGTGGTGTTGATGATATAGTAATTTTCATCTTAAATGCAATATCAGTATGGTATGTTCAAACGGTAAATGCAATATCAGTATGGTATTAGGCGGCGGAGACAGTGCTGTTGAAAGCACTTGGCATCACACCTGAGGAGCTTTCAGTGCGTGAGGAGGATCTGATAGCGTTCAAAGGGTTGTTCGACTCGCCACTCAAAGAACAACACTTGAGGGCGATTGCCTCGGTGTTTGGCAAAGTGGTGCCAACACAGTTTGGATCCCTGGAGGTGTGCCAAATGGTGGTGGATACGCGCTAAGCGCCTGGCAGTTAGAGCGGTGCTAAAATCCTTTTAATGGATACCCCGAGATCCTAGACTGGGACGTGCGAGGCTTGAACGATCAAGCGAAGAGGAACACAGTGCGGGAGTTTGTAACATCACTGCTGATGAGGACATCCCATCTATTGATACAACCGCTGCACCTACAGTGGAACACATACAAGGACCCATCACTCGAGCTCGTGCCAAGCAACTTAACTATCAGGTACTTTCGTTTCTTAGAACTCTTTCTCGCATACATGAGAATATGATGCTACCTAAATCAGATATGTTTGTTACTCTTAGGAATGATGGACCTAGCATGGATGAGAGGGACAAGCATTGGAGCATGATCATGCATGGAGATGGCAGCAAGCGTTTGAGGATTGAAGAAGATGCCACGAGTGGAGATTTCAGAACTTTGAAGTCACCGTAATGAAGGATGAAGACTTGGACGAAATATACAAAGAACTACTTCATAAATTCGTCCTTACATAGATATGGTGCTGCGTCACTTTTATTTTTGGGCCAGGCCCATGTAATTTTCGCAGCAAATAAGACAGCCACTTTTAGGAGTCCGAATTTGAGGAGAAAAGGCTTGTTAGGGTTCCGTTCGACCACCATACTCATGGCTGGTCGCACCCCTACCTTTTCCTCCTCAAATACCCCCCGTAGCCGTCATTAGAACTCGGATTTTGATTAGACTAAAGTTAGCCATTGCTGCAACTACGAGCTCGACTTTTGAGGCCAATCGCCCAGAAGAAGACCGCCTATTCGGAAACCCACCTTTTGAATAAAGCATACATCTTTCATCCACAATATCTTGATTGCTGTATTAGTTCTTACTTGTTTTCGATTTCAGGTAGGAATTAAGACCCTCGCTGGTCAGGCTGATCGTGCATCCGCAAGATCAGTAACTCCCGGAGATTGTCCTAGCGATTGCATTGGCGCACGAGCTTCGCATGTGTAGTCGGATCGTCAAGCACGAACTCCACCCACCAAATCGACATATCAAGATCTCATCGAAAGATCGGACACCTTTGCCCTATCAAGTGGTATCAGATTTCAGGTTGCTTGGTGAGATTTACTGTTTTCGTAGTTTAGATTGCATCTGTGTTCATACCTATAAACCACGAAAAAGCCAAAAATACAGTTAGGGTTTAGATCATCTCGTCCCATAAACCATCCGAGCCTTTGCATTGTCATTTCAGTTTGCATCGTTGAATTTGTGTCTGCATCCGCGTGTCAAGTTGCTGATCTTAGTGTCTGTTCCTTTAGAGTTTCGAGTTCGAATCACCATAGTCCTGCCGCCGCTGCACGCTTGCACCACTGCTCCACCATATCCTTCTGCCACCACGCCATATACTTCCGCCACCGCCTTTACATAAGTTTTTGTTCGTTCCTCCCAATTTCATCCGTGCCTTTTTCAGAGTCCGTGAGTTAGGTTTCGGTCGCCAGTGAAGAGGAAGAAGAAGAGCAAAAAAAAAATTCAAATCCGCATCCAAGTCGGGTTGACCCGTTCCTACTAGTCCAGTCCGATTTGAGTCCGAATTGGACAGTTTCGTCAGTTTTTGACGGTTTTCGACAGCAAATTTCAACTGGCCATAACTTTTGCATACGAACTCCGTTTTCGACGTGCGACCACTCAAAATGCTCAGCACGAAAAGATCTATGTAACCACAACCACTACGTCATTGTGCGACACTCAGAACTCCCAAAAAAGGCCGGGAAGGCCGAGTTTTTGCCCTCTAAAGTTTTGGACCCAAAAATTCCTGCAGATCTTCACTTATATCTTGCTTTGGAGCTGTTTCTTTCTGCTTATTGTGCCACGCCGTGACTTTCTTAGTGTTATCGGCTCGCGTCTCTAGCACGGTATAGCCTAGGACCAGCACAGTACAGTGGTTGAGCATTCTTTCAACGTTGCATTGCTGTTTTGACATTTGCTGTTTTTGCTACCATATAAGCCTTCCTACAGCTCCACATATTTCTGCTCGTGCTTTGTATCGACACCTGGTAATCGCTTTGTGCAATCTTGGGAGTCGCTGCTTTTTGCTGGTTGCATATCACCTTCCTCCTGTTTGGTAAGAACTTGTAAGAGCTTTGTATACTGCTTGACGGATTACGCGTGATTCCACCATATTCCATAGTGCGTAGGTATATATATTTGTGCTTGCTTCTACGCTAACCATGACAGGAACCACGAAGGATGATGTTGATCCAGAGAAGATGACTAATGCAGAGTTGCATGCCCACTTCACTCGGCTGTTGGTGGGGCGTGCACAAGATGTGGACACACGCTTGGGTGATGTTGATTCCAAGCTTTCTGATGCGATGGACAAGATTGCTGGTCTTGAGGCATCCTTCAACACCAAGCTCGACACCCGGTTCCAGGAAGTCCTGGCCCGTTTACCACCACTGCCACAGCCGGGCATCCCTGTACCACGTGCTCGCCGCGTTCCTCTCATACCGCCATCTGCGGGTACCGTTGCAGCCGCGGCATCTGCTGCGGCCGCTACAGAGGCGGCCACCCAGGACGGATATGATGCTGACGAGGGGGCAAACGAGTTCGAAGATGAAAACGAGCTCGACGAGGATGAGGTCCAACAACCTGCACTTGGCCGTCCGCGGCAATACAACCGCAACGCTCGTCCACCTCCGCGTCCGGTACATGATGATGAACATGTGGCCAAGCTGAAATTAAATATTCCGCCATTTGAGGGTAGATATAATCCTGATGCATATCTCACTTGGGAGTTAGAAGTAGAGCAATGTTTTGCATGTTTACGCTACCCTGAGCATTTGCGTGTTAGTGCTGCTACATGTGAATTTACAGATTTTGCTTCTATCTGGTGGTCTGAACATTGTCGAGTCAATCATGCTAATATTCCTGCTACTTGGCTTGGTCTAAAACAAGCCATGCGTACTCGTTTTGTACCTCCACATTATCAATGGGACTTGCTTAAAAAATTAACTCGTTTAGAACAAGGCAAAAATTCTGTACAAGAGTATTATCAAGAGTTACAAACAGGCATGATTCATTGTGGTATTGTAGAGGATAATGAAGCTATGCTTGCACGTTTCTTTGGTGGGTTAAATAAGGAGATTCAGCATATTTTAGACTACAACGAGTACAACACTATTACTCGTTTATTTCACCTTGCTTGCAAAGCTGAACTTCAAGTGCAGGATCGTCAACCATCATGGAGAAGAGCTAATAATTCTACAGGTCGTACTCCTTCATGGTCTGCGCGCTAATCAGCTCCACCTTCTCATGGGGATGAACCAAGTCCTTCCACCTCCAGGTATACCACGCCGACGTCAAGAACGCCACCTGCTCCTGCTCCATCACCATCTGCTGGTCCGACACGGAGTTCTTCTTCCATGGCCTCCATGGGGAAGACTCGTGACATTCAATGTCGCAAATGTTTTGGGTTTGGTCACATCGAAAAAGAATGCCGAACCAAACGTGTGATGGTGGTGCTAGAAGATGGCGAATATGACTCTGCGAGTGATTTTGATGATTATACATTGGCACTTATTGCTGCACGTGATGGTGCCAATTCAGATTCTGACAAGGAGATGGAGGTAATGGGAGCTGAGACTGCTGATCAATACAAGAGTTTAGTTGCACAACGTGTCTTGAGTGTGCAATTGAGCAAAGCCGAGCATGATCAACGCCACAATTTGTTTCAAACAAGAGGCGTTGTTAAGGAGAGAGCTATCCGGATCATCATTGATGGAGGGAGTTGTAACAATCTGGCTAGTATTGACATGGTGGAGAAGCTTGCTCTACCCACACGACAACGACCTCATCCCTATTACATTCAATGGTTTGAGAGCTCCCGTAAGCTCAAGGTAACAAGAACTGCACGCGTGCATTTTACTATTGGTACTTATTCAGATTTTGTTGATTGTGATGTTGTACCTATGCAAGCTTGTTCTTTGTTACTTAGTAGACCATGGCAATTTGATAGAGAATCTGTACATAATGGTAAAACTAATCGGTATTCTCTTACACATGCTGGCCAGAAAATTGGACTTAAACCCATGACTCCGGAACAAATTTTGAAAGATGATCTTGCTAGAGCTAGTAGATTAAAAAATGATGACAAACATAAGAGTGACAATCAGATTGTTGCTGCAGATTTTGTACCCCCTAAGCATTCTTCTAAATCTGATTCTAACCATGCTACTGAAATTCGTTTGAAGAATCCTTGTTTACTTGCTAGCAAATCTGATCTTGCTGAAATTGATGTCAATATTACTCCATGTTATGCCATTGTTTGCAAAGAAGTTCTGTTTTCATTTGAGGATATGCCTCCTTCTTTGCCACCTGCGGTTGCTAACCTTTTGCAGGAATACATGGACGTTTTTCCACAAGATGTTCCACCTGGACTTCCACCTATCCGTGGGATAGAACACCAAATTGATTTGATTCCAGGAGCCTCGCTGCCCAACCGTGCACCATATCGCACCAATCCTGAAGAAACAAAAGAGATCCAACGACAAATCCAGAGTTTATTGGACAAAGGTTATATTCGTGAGTCTCTTAGTCCATGCGCTGTTCCTATTATTTTAGTACCTAAGAAATATGGTTCTTCGCGCATGTGTACTGATTGTCGAGCTATTAATAATATTACCATTCGATATCGTCACCCTATACCTCGTTTGGATGACATGCTGGATGAGTTGAGTGGTTCTATTATGTTCTCTAAAGTTGATTTGCGTAGTGGTTACCACCAAATTCATATGCAATTAGGAGATGAATGGAAAACAGCTTTTAAAACTAAGTTCGGTTTATATGAGTGGTTAGTAATGCCGTTTGGTTTAACTAATGCACCTAGTACCTTTATGAGACTGATGAACGAAGTTTTACGTGCTTTTATTGGCCGTTTTGTGGTGGTATATTTTGATGACATTCTCATATATAGCAAATCTTTAGAGGACCATTTGGATCATTTACGTGCTGTTTTCAATGCTTTACGTGATGCACGTCTGTATGGTAATCTTGAGAAGTGCACCTTTTGCACAAACAGAGTTGCTTTTCTTGGTTATGTTGTTACAGAACAGGGAATTGAAGTTGATCCAGCCAAGATTGAAGCTATTGAGAATTGGCCGCAACCCAAGACGGTCACACAAGTGAGAAGTTTTCTTGTTCTCGCTGGGTTTTATAGGCGCTTTGTCAAAGATTTTGGTTCTATTGCTGCGCCATTGAATGAGCTCACAAAGAAGGATGTGCCCTTTGTTTGGGGCGATGCACAACAAGAGGCCTTCATGATACTGAAAGATAAGTTAACACATGCTCCATTACTCCAACTTCCTGATTTTAATAAGACATTTGAACTTGAATGTGATGCTAGTGGAATTGGTTTGGGAGGTGTATTATTACAAGAGGGCAAACCTGTAGCATCTTTTAGTGAAAAATTGAGTGGGCCTAGTCTGAACTATTCTACTTATGATAAAGAATTATATGCGCTAGTTCGGACATTAGAAACTTGGCAACATTATTTATGGCCAAAGAATTTGTTATACATTCTGATCATGAATCTTTGAAGCATATTCGTAGTCAAGCAAAACTGAATCGGGGCCATGCAAAGTGGGTTGAATTTATTGAATCTTTTCCTTATGTTATCAAACACAAAAAGGGTAAAGATAATATTATTGCTGATGCTTTGTCGCGCCGTTATACTATGTTATCTCAGCTTGACTTCAAAAATTTTGGGTTGGAAACTATCAAGGAACAATACTTGCATGATGCTGAATTTAAAGATGTGTTGCAGAATTGTAAAGATGGTAGAACATGGAACAAATTCATCCTTAATGATGGATTTGTGTTCCGTGCTAACAAACTATGCATCCCAGATGGTTCCGTTCATCTTTTGTTGTTACAGGAGGCGCATGGAGGAGGATTAATGGGACACTTTGGTGTCAAGAAGACGGAGGATGTTCTTGCTGCACACTTCTTTTGGCCACGCATGCGGCGAGATGTTGAGAGATTCGTGGCACGCTGCACTACTTGTCAAAAAGCTAAGTCTCGCCTTAATCCACATGGTTTATATATGCCTCTTCCTGTTCCTAGTGTTCCTTGGGAGGATATTTCGATGGACTTTGTTTTGGGATTACCTCGTACACAGAAGGGGAGGGATAGTATTTTTGTTGTTGTGGATCGGTTTTCTAAGATGGCACACTTTATTCCTTGTCACAAGACCGATGATGCTGCGCACATTGCTGATTTGTTTTTTCGTGATATCGTTCGTTTGCATGGTGTGCCAAATACTATTGTTTCTGACCGTGATACTAAATTTCTTAGCCACTTTTGGAGATGTTTATGGGCTAAGTTGGGGACTAAATTGTTGTTTAGTACTACATGTCATCCCCAAACTGATGGACAAACTGAAGTAGTTAATAGAACTTTATCTACCATGTTGCGGGCTGTTTTAAAGAAGAACTTAAAATTGTGGGAAGAGTGTTTGCCTCATATTGAATTTGCTTATAATCGTTCGCTACATTCTACCACAAAGATGAGCCCTTTTCAGATTGTCTATGGTTTTGTTCCACGTGCACCTATTGATTTGTTGCCTTTACCATCTTTAGTGCAAAATAATTTCGATGCTACACAACGTGCTGATTTGATTTTAAAATTGCATGCAACTACTAAAGACAACATAGAACGCATGAATGTTAAGTATAAAGTTGCTGGGGATAGAGGACGAAAGCATGTTGTGTTTGAGGTTGGTGATCTTGTTTGGTTGCATTTGCGCAAAGATCGTTTTCCTGATTTGCGCAAGTCTAAGTTAATGCCATGTGCTGATGGTCCTTTTAAGGTGATAGAGAAAATCAATGATAATGCATATAAACTTGAGCTTCCTGCAGATTTTGGAACGGTAAGTCCTACATTTAACATTGCAGATTTAAAGCCTTACTTCGGTGAAGAAGATGAGGTTGCGTCGAGGACGACTTTAATTCAAGAAGGGGAGCATGATGAGGACATCCCATCTATTGATACAACCGCTGCACCTACAGCGGAACACATACAAGGACCCATCACTCGAGCTCGTGCCAAGCAACTTAACTATCAGGTACTTTCGTTTCTTGGAACTCTTTCTCGCATACATGAGAATATGATGCTACCTAAATCAGATATGTTTGTTACTCTTAGGAATGATGGACCTAGCATGGATGAGTGGGACAAGCATTGGAGCATGATCATGCATAGAGATGGCAGCAAGCGTTTGAGGATTGAAGAAGATGCCACGAGTGGAGATTTCAGAACTTTGAAGCCACCGTAATGAAGGATGAAGACTTGGACAAAATATACAAAGAACTACTTCATAAATTCGTCCTTACATAGATATGGTGCTGCGTCACTTTTATTTTTGGGCCAGGCCCATGTAATTTTCGCAGCAAATAAGATAGCCACTTTTAGGAGTCCGAATTTGAGGAGAAAAGGCCTGTTAGGGTTCCGTTCGACCACCATACTCATGGCTGGTCGCACTCCTACCTTTTCCTCCTCAAATACCCCCTGTAGCCGTCATTAGAACTCAGATTTTGATTAGACTAAAGTTAGCCATTGCTGCAACTACGAGCTCGACTTTTGAGGCCAATCGCCCAGAAGAAGACCGCCTATTCAGAATCCCACCTTTTGAATAAAGCATACATCTGTCATCCGCAATATCTTGATTGCTGTATTAGTTCTTACTTGTTCTCGATTTCAGGTAGGAATTAAGACCCTCGCTGGTCAGGCTGATCGTGCATCCGCAAGATCAGTAACTCCCGGAGATTGTCCTAGCGATTGCATTGGCGCACGAGCTTCGCACGTGTAGTCGGATCGTCAAGCACGAACTCCACCCACCAAATCGACATATCAAGATCTCATCGAAAGATCGGACACCTTTGCCCTATCAACTCCGTGCCAATATAGTGTGTCTTTAGGAGACCAAAGTTGATGTAAAGGACGTTTTCTTTGTAATGCAATGTACCGGGCCATCATTTGATGGCCTTGTTTATCTCCTGTAACATCCCAAGTTTTTATATCAAATTTTGGAATAAATTTTTTGGTTTTGTTTGTGTTGTTTGAAAAATCACAGGGATTTAAAACTTTTTGAGTTTAAATAAAAGCTTTATTACAAAAACTATTTCAAAACTTTCTATTATTCCTTGAAGAACTCTTTGAGGAAATAGAATTACAAAATACTACTTTGTATTTATTCAAACCTACGCAAGCTATCTTGCAAAGGGAATATTTACAAAATGATATATATAAAAGAAAGCATGCATCATAAGGTATCCCTAAATTTTCGAGAATTTAGAAATGAGGCTTCTATGCCAGGTAGTATTCTCGAGAATTAAGCGTAGTGCCAATCTTTGGGCAACCGCCGGGACAAAGCATTTGAGTGCTATTTTACTGCGAGAGTAGGCTTTTGTTGGGAGCGTCGCCCCTTGTAACTAAACTCTAAACTTCTTCTTAATCAATGAAATAGGCAAATCTTTTGCCTTTTTCCCCCAAAAAAAACATACACACCATGTTTGCCCTATGATCGCTACTAGGTTTTAGGGAACGATGGTTTACCTCCCATCGGCTCCGTGCTTTACATAGAGACATCGATACATCGTTTGTTACAATGTGGAGGGAGAGAAAGAGGGAGATCGATCGTGATCTTATCGATGGATCAGATCGGTGCAATCTTGGAGTACAAGGAATTAACAACTTCTATCTCTATCCTTCTATCTCTAGTGTGACAAGTTTGTATCGCTAACACCCCTCCTCAATCACAACCGGTTTTCAGGTTGAGATTGTGCTGAATTCTTCAAATTGTTGAGCTAGAAGTGCTTTAGTGAGACCATCTGCTTCTTGATCTTTGGATGATATGAATCGAATCTCTAGCTTCTTGCTTGCAACTCTTTCTCTTACAAAATGGAAATCAATCTCAATATGTTTAGTTCTAGCATGAAATATGGGATTAGCAGAGAGGTAAATTGCACCCATGTTGTCACACCATACACATGCTATCTGATCTATTTTGATTCCAAGTTCTCCCAAAAGTGAATCCATCCATATAATTTCAGCTGTAGCATTTGCTAGAGATTTGTATTCAGCTTTTGTGCTTGATCTAGACACTATACCCTATTTTCTGGCACTCCAAGAAATCAAGTTAGGACAAAAATATACAGCAAAACCTCCTGTGGTCATCTACACATCCAGCCCAATCAGTATCTGAAAAGGCACTTACTAACATAGAGGATGATCTTCTGAAGGTTAGTCCAAGACTTACTATTCCACTTTTTAACATACCGCAGAATTCTTTTTACAGCTATCCAGTGAACAGTAGTAGGTGCATGAAGAAACTGACACACCTTGTTAACAGAAAAGGCAATATCTGGTCTAGTAAGAGTCAAGTACTTTAATGCTCCAACTATACTCCTGTACCTTGTGCTATCTTCTGGACCTAGGAGATCTCCTTGTGTGACAGAGAGTTTTTCTGATGCTGACAACGGTGTTGGCAATGATTTGCATGCCTTGAAACCAACTCTGTGAAGCAAATCTAAAGCATATTTTTCTTGATTTAATACAATGCCTTGATTGAACTTCTTTACCTCAATTCCCAAGAAGTAGTGCACGTCACGAAGATCCTTTAGTGCAAATGTTGAACCAAGATCTTGAACGAGTGTTGTAACTGCTTTGTTGGAGGAGCTAGTAACAATGATATCATTTACATATACTAGCACAAACATAGTGTCGGTGTACTGGATACCGGGTATCCCGATCCACCTGCTCCTAGGCCACTTCAATGGCCCAGCTTCGACCTAGGAGCGCAATGAAGACCGAAGCCCAGCAAGGAAGGCCCTCATGAGGAGGCGCCTCATTAGGAGAACGACGACCTGAAGACCTCCTCATGAGGGACTCCTCATGAGGGGAGGGACCAGATATACGATAGCTCAGCACAATCCTGCGTTGGCGAAAGGATAAGATCAGAAGATAGTGTACCGCCCAGGCTACCCTGACAAGGGGGCGAACAACTCTGTCGTGTCTGCATAAAGCTGCACGGTGGTTGTTGCTCCCCCCCCTAAAAATAGGGTGGACGGTGCAGGACGCCAGAGGAGGATGTCAGCTTTCCTCCACCCACTCCCGTGGACCGGCGCCACTGCTCTACGTAGACCAAGACCACCGAAGACTGAAGACTACAACTGTCCCTCTCCTTGGCCGTATTGTGGCAACTGATGTCTATGCACGCGTCTGTTCTTGTAGACAGTGTTGGGCCTCCAAGTGCAGAGGTTTGTAGAATAGCAGCAAGTTTCCCTTAAGTGGATCACCCAAGGTTTATCGAACTCAGGGAGGAGGAGGTCAAAGCTATCCCTCTCAAGCAACCCTGCAATTACAATACAGAAAGTCTCTTGTGTCCCCAACACACCCAATACACTTGTCAGATGTATAGGTGCACTAGTTCGGCGAAGAGATAGTGAAATACAAGTAGTAGTGGTGATTATGAGTAGTAATTGTAATCTGAAAAAAATATCATTGCAACCAAACATGTAACAAAACTGGATGTAAACGGTGTTTCAATGCTTGGAAACAAGGCCTAGGGATCATACTTTCACTAGTGGACACTCTCAACAAAGATAACATAATTGAACCAATAAATACTAACTTCACTATGCCACTCTAAACTATTCTCCAATGGATAACGAACACTAATCATGCGTAGGGCTACGAATCACTCCTCAAAGTTCGCATTTCCCCAACCTAGATTGCCCCACACTGTCACCTTGAGCGCACTAGATGGTTCCAACAAACACCCACAATTCATAGAGAAACTAGCCAAAAAGACACACACAATGCGCACACTGTCACCTTCACATCATGATACAAGGTGTCTCCAGAGATTACAATAATAAAGCAAGAGAGTAGCATAATATCTGAATAATATCATCTACCAATTCAACTAGATACAAAGCTCACGATCACATAAAGATCACATCATGGGAGAGAGAGATGAACCACATAGCTACCGGTAGAGCCCTCAGCCCCGAGAGGGACTACTCCCTCCTCATCATAGGAGGCATCAACGGTGATGGAGATGGCGGTGAGGTCGATGGAGACAGCGGAGACGGTGATGGAGACCGATGGAGATGGCTCAGGGGGCACTTTCCCGTCCCGACAGGGTGCCGGAACAGAGATTTCTGTTCCCCAAAATTAGTCAGCGGCGGCAGAGCTGCGGAACTCTTTCTGAGAATTTGCCAATTATTTTAGGGTTTTCCATCGGGAGGCTCTTTATTGGCGGAGAGGTGGTGTCAGAGCGCCACCAGGGGGCCTCACCACCCCCTGGTGCGGCCAGGAGGGGGGCGCGCCACCCCCTGGTGAGCCTGCCCTCTGGCCCCCCTCTGGCTCTCTTTCGGTCCTTGTCCTTTGCCCGGGAAAAATAGGAGTTTTGGCTTTTTTTTTGTCCAATTCTGAGAATATTTCTCGTGTAGCTTTTCTGGAACACAAAAACAGTAGAAAACAGGGAACTGACACTATGGCATCTTGTCAATAGGTTAGTTCCGGAAATCTCATAAAAATGCCACGAAGTGTAAACAAAACATGAAGCAAATGGTGTAAAACAAGCATGGAGCATCAAAAATTATAGATACGTTTGAGACGTATCAAGCATCCCCAAGCTTAACTCCTGCTCGTCCTCGAGTAGGTAAGTGATAACAAAAGAATAATTTTTGAGGTGACATGCACCTTCACAATCTTGATCAGCGATGTAAAGCATTGAGTGCTGGGATCAAAGAACTTAAAACATGGGCATAAGAGACATAATCTTGACATTAAAACTTAGCAACCATGTTATAACATGAAAAGTAACACAAACGAAAGATCATGAGTAATGAAACATTGAAAGTCAAACATGTGTTCAAATCATATGGAATAACATATCAAAGTGGTTTTCAGCTTGTCCTTCATGAAATAGCAAAACATAAATGCATAGGACGCCTTCAAGTTTAAGAGGGCGACTAGATACAAATAATTTAAGAACAAGCAAAACCATAATCATGAATCAATCAATGATAAACTTTGGGACTATGCACATTATACTCAGAATGGTAACTATGCTCTCTTAAACGGTGCATCAAGGTAGAAGGTGGAGACTCAACATATAAGTAAAAGAAAGGCCCTTCGCAAGGGGAAGCAGGGATTGCAAGTTTTATAAACCCTCAAAAATTATGGTACTTACTAGCTTTGAGCTCTCATTGCCCCCATCATAGGCATCTTGAGTGGTTAAAGTTAATACGAGTACAATTACGAAGCATATGCTTAAAAAATCATAAGTTGAAAACCTCATGTCCCATGAAGTATGAATACCCAAACCTCATGCTACTCGACTTAGGTCCCAAGCAAGCTCTTGTCATTGTAAGTATACAGGTATCAATGAGAACCGCCAAAGGGTACCTCCTACCCGATGACATGGAGCAAGCCCACATCAAAATGACAAGACAAACAGACAATGAACACCTCGGCATCTCTTTTATTTACCATTGGTATAGCTTTTTATTATGAGATGCGTCGTCGAATGTCCACTATGGGCATGCTGTAAATTTCCACCAGGAATGATCATGGCTTACATTAGCGGCCCAGGTGTTTCTCTAACACATTTACAAACTCCATGATCTTGCAAGATCCCAACTTATTTCACATCGCGAGTATCCATAAACAAAAGATCACGATATTAACTCAAATGAGATAAAATGCAATGTTGAAAGCTTGCCCCATGACGGCATGGTTTGGCTAATTTCCAACTTACAACTTGCAAGCATAACATCAACATAAGAGAGCCACAATGTCAAAATTTTAAAAGCGAGAAAAGTAAAGTGTGCCATCAGGTTCATGAGAGCTTTACTAACTAATTTTCACATAACACCAAAAAGAGTTTAATTTGAAGGATAGATAAAAGCAAGTCAAATGTACTTTGGATAACAAATTACTAATAGGTATGTATGGTGGAAACATTGGAATAACTTGGTTTTTGGGAGTTGGATGCACGAGTAGAGCTCATACTTAGTACAAAATGAAGTCTAGCAAAAGACTGGGAGCGACTAACTAAGAGAGCAATAATGGCCATAATCATGCATAGCGACAAAACATCATTAAAAGAAGCGTAAAGTGGCATCACAAGTCAAAAACCAAATGATCATAGAGGCTTATGGTGACTTGTTAGAGTCAAACATGTTGTAAGCATGCGCCAAGTCAACCCAAATAAAGCATCAAGGAGAAACCCAAATAAATGCTTCCATATAATAAAAACAACGCATGATTTTTTTCAAAGGGTCATTAAGCAATCTCAGTCATTTGATAAAAGTCATGCTACAGAAAAAATCACTAAGCATACTATCAAAACAACATCAAGCATGGCATGCAAAAGTCTAAGCCACAGTCTAAACAAGCTCCCTTTTTGTACCACTTTTTGCATGAAACTTTTGCTCTTTTCCAACACCATTCAAACCTTTTTAAAACAACTCTTTTAGATGAAAACCAACATAGAGGAAAGGTCTAAATACACCTTGATGCAAAGATAAAACAAGATCTGAACAAAAATCAAGGCAAAAAAAAGCTAAACACAGTTCCGGAAAAAGAGAACACTCGTTGAACGGTAAGAGTGAAAACTAGCATGTTCTTGGCAATGAAAAACGGAGCATAGCTCTCTCCAAAACAAACATGATGTGATCCAAACATTTATTGCAGCAAACAAAACAAAAGAAAAGTGAAAGCGAAAGTAAAGACGCTCCAAGAAAAATGCATAGTGCATGAAGCAATAAAAATATAGTGTGTTGAAAGGTGACCTGATTTTTGCCGATGAAGCTTGGGGTGCCTCGGGGGCATCCCCAAGCTTTGACGCTTGTACCTCTTGGATATTTTCTGGGGTGACATGGGAATCCTCAAGCTTGAGCTTTTGTCCATTCTTCATCTCATCTCATTACTCTCCATTCCCTACACATGAAAACTTCCTTCATACAAAACTTCACACAATTCTATTAGCAATGTTAGCATCAGCATAATAGTAAATCAGCCTTTTTTGGTTTAGGTTTCAACTCAAAAACACCCCATATAAAGCATATACTACTGTAGCAACTTCCTCAAAAGTTCCGTGATCAAAATAACTCAAAAAGAAAGCGATCGAGAGGCAAACACAAATAGTGGTAGAAATCTGTCAAAACAGAACAGCTGACAAAGGTTGGTTTTTTCGAGGACCTTCTGTTGCTCAAATCGAAAAGTGCAAAACTAATGAAAGTTTGGATATAACCTGGGGCATATGCATAAGAAATCGCAGATCAAAAGATATTCTGAGAATGTTCATGAATTTTTACGGTGCAGCACAGAAATCTGTTTTAGGACAGCAACTTCCCCAAATCTTACCTCCCTCAAATTAGATGTTCTTCTTGGCACAACAACGAAATAAAAAGATAAGGAGAGGTCATTACCGTAGTAATAACTTCAAAGACTCAAATAAAAGAAAAAGTACTAAAAATAAAACATTGGGTTATCTCCCAAGAGTGCTTTTCTTTAACGCCTTTGAGCTAGGCGCAGTAATTTTAGAAAATGATAAGGGGTGTCCCGATCTTCTCAGCGAGTGCGGAGTAGATGTCGATGATGGTGATGAAGGTAACTCGAGTGTCGCTGTAAACTCTCCGGCTAATCCCTGCTGCTAGCACAACAGCTCTCAACCCTTTGGATATTCGCAACGTCACACGCTTGCGCACGTAGCCGCCGACCACGAAGCGGTGATGCAATATACTAATTCCCAATGGAACAGCAGATTACACTTAGACTTTCAGTAGAACGAACACCAGATCGATACGAATTGGTGTGAATAATTTCAGAGGAACACTTGGTTCTGTCTAGAAACTAGGGTTTTGTTTAAATGTGGTCTAAGGGACTTGAGGGGGCGCCCCTGGCTACTTAAGGGAGGCTGGGGCGTCCTCAGCATGGACCTGGCCCAAAACCAACCTGGTTTGGGCCCAAACTGACTCGGTTTGACTCAAACGAGTACATACCGACCCATACATGGGTTCGGCCTAATTTGGCACACAGGCCATGAGTGTGGCGCGCCTTAGACGTGTAGACATCGTGTCGTAGGCAGTCCTAGTGCACCATCACGGACTCTCTCATGTCGACTTGACATTCTGGTAATCTCCTGGTGCGCCTGCCTCCCTCTCCTCCCTCGCGCACTTGATCATCAAGTCTTGCTCTTCTTGCTACGACTCATTTCCTCCTCGTGTAACGCTCGTGTTATCAACAAACCTGATCATACATAGATGCATAGACTTAGGCAGTATAAAGTTCTCATTAAATAAAAGATTAGGTTCAATTAAGAGTGAGTTCACCTGTTGTTCCAATAGCTTTGCATGTGCTCTTGTAATTGGTCCAATCCTAATCTCATTGGACTTCTTTGCAGCAGCATCTTCATCAAAAGGAGTAGGAGATAATGGCGGTGTAATAGGGATGTCCTCATCATCCTCCCCCCCCCTTCGAAAGGCGTCGACCTCGACGCTGCAAGGTGTTCACCTTCATATGGTGTCAAATCAGCAACGTTGAAACTATTGCTGACGCCATACTCAGCTGTAGGAAGATCTATCTTGTAGGCATTATCATTGATCTTGGCAAGAACCTTGTAAGGACCAGCACCACGGGGCAGCAACTTGGACTTACGTAGCTGTGGAAATCTATCCTTATGAAAGTGAACCCAAACCATATCACCGGGCTGAAACAATACCTCCTTCCGCTTCTTGTTTGCACGGTCTACAGTATACTTGCCTTTCTTCTCAATAGCCTCTTTAGTCTTCACATGTATCTTCCTCACAAAATTTGCCCTCTTTGATGCCTCCATATTGACTCGCTCGTGAATAGGAAGAGGCAACAAATCAAGTGGCGTAATGGGTTTGAAACCATAGACCACCTCAAAAGGACATAGTTGCGTGGTAGAGTGAACCGCACAATTATATGCAAACTCCACATGCGGCAAACAATCTTCCCACTCACGCAGGTTCTTCTTGATCATGCATCGCAGCACTGTTGAAAGTGTGCGATTTACCACCTCCGTTTGACCATCAGTTTGGGGATGACATGTAGTGCTGAAAAGTAACTTCGTGCCCAGCTTTCCCCAGAGTGTCTTCCAGAAGTAGCTCATAAACTTCACATCACGATCAGAGACAATTGTCTTGGGTACTCCATGCAAGCGTACAATGTCCCTAAAAAACAGGTTAGCAATATGCGACGCATCGTCGCTTTTGTGGCAGGCAATAAAATGAGCCATCTTAGAAAATCTGTCCACTACCACAAATATAGAATCATGGCCTCTTTTAGTTCTAGGCAAACCTAATACAAAATCCATGCTAATGTCCTCCCATGGTGTAGTAGGTGCAGGTAATGGAGTATACAAACCGTGAGGCTTAAGCTTGGACTTTGACTTGTTGCATGTAATGCAGCGCTTGACGAACCTGTCCACATCACGCCTCATCCTAGGCCAATAAAAATGATCAGTGAGCATGAGTAGCGTCTTCTCACGCCCAAAGTGACCCATCAAACCGCCGGCATGTGATTCCTGCCACAATAGCAAACGCACGGACGATTCTAGAACACATAGTTTGTTAGCACGAAACAAAAACCCATCATGGATGTGATATTTATCCCATGCTTTCCCACCAGTACACATGCTATATGGCGCTGAAAAATCATGATCAGTAGCATATAAATCACACAAGCTCTCTAAACCAGGAACCTTAATATCTAATTGTGTCAACAACATGTTCTTCCTAGATAGAGCATCAGCAACCACATTGTCTTTACACTTTTTATGTTTAATTATGTAAGGAAAAGACTCAATAAACTCAACCCACTTAGCAAGACGCCTATGCAAATTAGATTGAGCTTTTAGATATTTCAAAGCTTCATGATTAGAATGTATGATAAATTCTTTTGGCCACAAATAATGTTGCCAAACCTCAAGAACTCTAACAAGCGCATACAATTCTTTGTCATAAATAGGATAGTTCAACCTCGCACCACAAAGTTTTTTAGAAAAGTAGGCAATAGGCCGACCCTCTTGCATCAACACACCACCAATACCAATGCCACTAGCATCACATTCAATCTCAAATTGCTTATTAAAATCTGGTAGTGCAAGCAAAGGTGCAGAAGTTAATAAACGTTTCAGTTCATCAAAAGCATGATCTTGGACTGTGCCCCATACAAATTCAACACCTTTTTTAGTTAACTCATTTAAAGGTGCAGCAACAGTACTAAAGTCTTTCATAAAACGGCGATAAAACCCAGCAAGACCATGAAAACTTCGTACTTGACTAACATTCATGGGAGTAGGCCAATTTTGAATAGCTTCAATTTTAGATGCATCTACCTCTACTCCATTTGTAGAAACAACATATCCAAGGAATATGACCTTATCTTTGCAAAATGTGCACTTGTCAAGATTATCACAAAGCTGAGAATCACGCAGCACTTGCAAAACTTGTCTAATATGATCACCATGGTCAGATTCATTGCGGCTGTAGATTAATATATCATCAAAATACACAACCACAAACTTGCCAATAAAATTTCGCAAAACATGGTTCATTAATCTCATGAAGGTACTGGGTGCATTAGTTAAACCAAATGGCATGACTAACCACTCATATAAACCAAATTTTGTTTTAAAGGCAGTTTTCCACTCATCCCCCTCTTTCATCCTAATCTGATGGTAACCACTACGCAAATCAATTTTAGAGAAAACAGCAGCACCACTCAACTCATCAAGCATATCATCCAAGCGCGGAATAGGGTGACGATATTGAATAGTGATGTTATTAATAGCTCTATAATCTATACACATGCGCCATGTACCATCTTTCTTAGGAACTAGAATAACAGGAACAGCACAAGGGCTTAAGCTCACACGAATATAACCTTTGTCGAGTAGCGCTTGCACTTGTTTCTGAATCTCCTTAGTTTCATCGGGGTTGGTGCGGTAAGGAGCGTGGTTTGGCAAGGTGGCACCAGGGATGAAGTCAATCTGGTGCTCAATGCCGCGCAAAGGGGGCAAACCAGCGGGGACCTCCTCCGGAAACACATCGCCAAAATCCTGCAAGACACTAGAAACACCAAAAGGAAGAGGAGTCATGTCGTTAGAAACCAAAATCTCACCCTTGTACATAAGCACAAGTGGCATGGCTGTAGGATCCTCTCTAAATTCTCTCATATCTTCTTTGGTGGCTAGCAGAACTAGAGAATTCACTCGCTCACTTTGGTGTGGAACTCTCGATGTGGTTGGGTGGCTCTCACTCACCGAGGTAATAGTCTCTCGTCTAGCTACTCTCTCATTCTCATGTTCTAAGTTCACTTCAGTTTTCTGACAAGATTCATTTACAATATGCTGTGGAGACATAGGCTGCAAGTTAATGTTTCTGCCCTTGAACTCCAAATGATATGTGTTGGTGCGGCCATTGTGTAACACATTGCGATCAAACTGCCATGGGCGGCCCAACAAGAGGTGACAAACCGTCATAGGAACCACATCAAACTCAATGGAGTCTTTGTATGGTCCAATCTCGAAATCAACTCGCACCATGTGGCTGACCTTCATCTCTCCATTGTCGCTGAGCCACTGGATATAATATGGATGCGGGTGCGGGATGTATTTCAGTTTCAGCTTTGCACACAACTCCTTTCTAGCAAGGTTGCGGCAACTACCACCATCGATGATGAGTTTGCAAGCTTTGTCTAGTCCAACAAGTGCTTTAGTTTGGAACAAATTGCACCGCTGACTTTCAGATGTAGGAGACACATTGAGCACACGCTGCGAGCAAACATTGTTATTGGCGGTGGAAGGATAGGCATCAACACCGTCAGGACCAAAGTCATCATCATCGGAACCATCTGGATCAGCATCATCACCTATCTCGTACTCATTGGTGTCCTCATTGACAATCATCACTTTTCTATTGGGGCAATCCCATTTAAAATGACCCTTTCCACCACAAGTATGACACTCCATATCACGATTACATGCTGTAGACATGTTCGAACCCGTACCACTAGCAGCAGGTGCGGATTTCTTGGCATTGGAATCGGATAGCGATGACGAAGGAGCACGAAAATCTGAACATGAACTTGGTGTGGGTGCAGCAGGCCTGGGTGTGAAACGGTTGCCTGAAGTAGTATGAGCCTTAAACTGAGCTTCTTCGGCAAACTGTGCTTCAGCTTCACGTGCATGATGTAGCAGCTCATTCATATCACAATACCGATGATGCCGAACAATGCTCTTAATATTATACTTTAGACCATGGAGAAAACGCTGCAAGGTCTGCTCAAGAGGCTCACGAATGCGAGCTCATTGTAAAAGCATCTCCATCTCCATATAGTACTCATTAACGGACATCGAACCTTGCTTCAATTGCTATAACTTATCAAAAACGAAGCAGAGGTAGTTATGCGGAACAAAACGAGCCCGCATCACTTCCTTCATATGGTGCCAAGTTATAATGGGCAACTCGTTGTTTTCTTGACGTGTATGCACAACGCCGTCCCACCATCGCAAAGCATAGCCATCAAAGTCTGAAGAAGCAAGCTTGATTTTCTTGTCCTCCGTATAATCATGAAGATGCCACAACTTCTGTATCTTCAACTCCCATGTGAGGTACTCTTCAACATCAGTACCACCCTCAAATTTGGGAATAGAAAACTTTGGCTTACCCACACCATCATCCTGCTGAAAAGGAACTCGCTGGGCGCCAAGGGGAACAAAACCACGGCCACGAACAAGAGGACCATTGCCTCGGCCATTACCACGATCTTCTGCAGCAAAACCCGCATTGTCGCCATGAGCACTCGCGTCATCGGCATCAATATGTGGTGGGGGTCGTTGCTCAACAGTAAGACGCAGTGCATTGACAGATTGTGTCAACGCCTGGATGCTAGTTTGGAGATCGTTAACTTGCACTTGCATATTATTAACAGTAGCATCAGTGGCTTCTACTTTCATTTGGATAGCTTGAATATCAGAATCAATAGCGTCAGTTGTTCGTGTTATAATTCTTTCCAAATGATCACGAAGAGCTTCATAGTCCCTCCATATGACAGGAGTATCATCAGGCTTTTTCTGTATCACATCAACATCACTAGCAGACATGATTAGTAGGTTAGTGCACAAACAATAAATGGGTGGTGGGTACGCTCACAACTCACTCAAAACTGAAAGAAAGAGGTATCTTACCGTTCCAAAGTGAATAATAAATGCTTACCACTCGTAGAGACTGAAACGTGCACGGATGTGATGAAGCGAATACCGAGGGTATAAGAAATTATCACACGACAAACCAGGGTATATGGTGGGGCTTGGTATGGATACCTAACTACACCGACATACAAGTCCTAGTGTTGATCGTATGACAAGGACCCACGAAAACACACACGGTGGAGATAAACGGGGCAAAGCAACTCTGAAAAGTGAGCTCAAAAAGTATATGTCGGAGTATATGCTCGTGTTGCAATGCACAAGAGAGACACTAGCAATAGCTCAATATGACCAGGCACAAGATTGCTCAAACTATGAGTGCACAAATTATGAACCAGGCCTCTCAAAACTGTGTAATAGAGCAGCAAACTTTCAGCTATTTTTCTCTTTTTTTTTAATACAACTCATTTTCGCCTTTTCTCTTTTTTTGATACTATATGCTATCTCTTGCTCCTCTTTCTTATATGGCCACAAGATGTAAAAGCACTCAGAAAACCTACAGAGTAGCCTGTCAAGCAAAGGTATGCTAGTCTCGTAGGAAAGGTTCCTACACAATATATTAAAAGGCTGTAGCTATAGCTTTCAAATGATGTAGTAAAGTACGCTATGTGGACACAGTTTAGAACGAAAAGGAGCAAAAATAGACTCACGAACAGACACAGTTTATACGCGCGTGGGCAGACAAAATTCTCAAAATGTCTGATCGATAGCATCCATGGCATACGCGCGGGAGCAGACATAAGTTCCAATTTGTCTGGTCGGGCATGTGGTGGTTCTCTTATTTTCTAAATTGGATCCGATCGGTGGAGCAATCTAGCTGGACTCTTTGGAGAGCGATCAAACAATCTGGATACGAGCTGAAGAGCGATTGGTTTGCCTTTTTTTTGGTTGTAACTATGCAGCACGATCGGACACGATCGGAAACGATCGGAAACTGACTACGAACACGACAGACGGGAAAACGAGACTGAAGAAGTTACGCAAAAGGAAACTACGATCAGCAACTAACACAAATACTTCGATGCAATCTAGGCTATGGCAAGAACTAAGAACCCTAATTTTTTTTGTGTGGCTTTTTCTGTATAGGACAAAAACAAAAACGAATCTATGGGGATGAATTTGTGGATGCTCACCGAGTAAACGCTGGAATCTGATACCAAGATGATAAGGGGTGTCCCGATCTTATCAGCGAGCGTGGGGTAGATGGCGATGATGGTGATGAAGATAACTCGAGTGTCGCTGTAAACTCTCCGGCTAATCCCTGCTGCCAGCGCAACAGCTCTCAACCCTTTGGATATTCACAACCTTACACGCTTGCGCACGTAGCCGCCGACCACGAAGCGGTGATGCAATATACTAATTCCCAATGGAACAGCAGATTACACTCAGACTTTCAGTAGAACGAACACCAGATCGATACGAATTGATGTGAATAATTTCAGAGGAACACTTGGTTCTGTCTAGAAACTAGGGTTTTGTTTAAACGTGGTCTAAGGGACTTGAGGGGGCGCCCCTGGCTACTTAAGGGAGGCTGGGGCGTCCTCAGCATGGACCTGGCCCAAAACCAACCTGGTTTGGGCCCAAACTGACTCGGTTCGACTCAAACTAGTACATACCGACCCATACATGGGTTCGGCCTAATTTGGCACGCAGGCCATGAGTGTGGCGCACCTTAGACGTGTAGACATCGTGTCGTAGACTGTCCTAGTGCGCCATCATGGACTCTCTCATGTCGACTTGACGTTCTGGTGATCTCCTGGTGCGCCTGCCTCCCTCTCCTCCCTCACGCACTTGATCATCAAGTCTTGCTCTTCTTGCTGCGACTCATCTCCTCCTCGTGCAACGCTCGTGTTATCAACAAACCTGATCATTCATCGATGCATAGACTTAGGCAGTATAAAGTTCTCATTAAATAAAAGATCAGGTTCAATTAAGAGTGAGTTCACCTGTTGTTCCAATAGCTTTGCACGTGCTCTTGTAATTGGTCCAATCCTAATCTCATTGGACTTCTTTGCAGCAACATCTTCATCAAAAGGAGTAGGAGATAATGGTGGTGTAATAGGGATGTCCTCATCAGAAAATGCTCACATAGGCACCCGAAAAGAACTTAAGGCAAAGGCGCCACAAAAGAACTTGAAGCAAGAGAGAGCATTAAAAAGCAAATATGAAACACATTTAAATCTAAACCACTTCCTGTGCATAGGAATCTTGTAAGAAAATAAATCAATGAGGCACATAGTAACAAACATGGATAGATAAAACAAGTGCAACTTCAAGATTTGCAACATAAAGAGGGGAAACTTAATATTGATGAGATCCATCAAACCATGTTTCCCTCTCTCATAGTAACTTTTAGTAGCATCATGAATAGAATTAACAATATAACTGTCACATAAAACATCCCTATCATGAGCCACATGCACAAAAGAATTAATACTCCCCACATGAACAATCATAGTAGGAGCAAATTCAACAAAATTATTCTCATCACCATAATCATCAAAAATAGGAGGCATATTGTGATCATACCTTGTTTCCTCCTCAATGGTAGGTGAATTAAAAATGGTATACTCATCATTGTAACCATCATAAACTAGAGTTTTAGTATCATTATAAGTGATAGAATAGCTATCTCCCAGAGCGTGTTCATATGTAAACATATCATCATTGGAAGGAACGCGGATAGCACTAATGGTACAACAATTATTAACATCAATATTTTCAGAATTGGTACCAAAAAGATTTTCAATATCAAAAGTAGAGTGTTTTTCCCAATCATGATCACTAGCATAGGTAACTGGCATAAGAACATCATCAACTTCAGATTCATCAAAAATTATAATAGGAGCAACATGCTTAGGGGGAGATACTGTTTCGTCTCACCTTTTACTCCTCCTCTTCTTCTTCTTCTTCTTCTTCTTCTTCTTCTTCTTACTCTCTTCTTTAGGAGGGAGAGGCTTGAAAGGAAGCTTCTCCACACAATCTGGTTTACTGACAGAAACGATAGAAGAAACTTTGGAGGATTCCTCCTATTTATTAATAAGATAGAAACAAAAATCATCCCTGTCAAATTTGGGTAAAGCATCCTCTTTTATAACATTTTGTTTTTTAAATATTTGCGAGGCAATCTTTAACACAATAGAGATGACAACCACGAAGGATGCTATTAATATCAAGAGCACTCATATCTACCAAAGAAGTCTTTCTAGATATGATGAGGGGTGACCTCTTGGGTGTGGCCCAATCTTCACGGATTCACGAGATTTGTGGCGGGGAACGAGGATGAACACGAAGAACACGATGAACAAATCGAAGACAAACACACACACAAGATACACACCGGTTGTCCTTGTTGGCCCGATTCACCAACTCAATAGAATCACAAGGAAGAGACTCCAAGAGTAGAATTCCTTGTGAGAGATTGACTTGCAAGGGATACAATTCCAAGAGGGGAAGAGACCAAGCAATTGGATAGAATTACACACTCTTGTATGCAAGAGATCCAAATCAAGGTAGAATTCCCCAAATAGAAGAGATCCCAAACAAAGAGGACGATTTCTAGATGTAGATCTAGTTTGGTTCCCACAAGGGAGAAGGCATCATGCCAATTCTTATCTTAATTCATCTCTATCCTATCTCCAGGGGAGGGGGAGCCATATATATAGGCAGCCACGAGCTAGGGGTAGTTTGGTCACTAGGCAGATAGATAACATAGGTGGCTTCATGGCCAAGACATAGCTGACTCGAGCAGGCCGGCTATAGCCGGGGTTAAGGCCGGCTTTAGCTGGTGGGCCGGCTTTAGCCGGGGTAGGACCGGCTATAGCCGGTCCAGCTTCATCTGCCGCCTCTTCTTGCGGCGCTTCCAAGCTTCTTTTCGGTGGTTCTTCTTCCTTCTCTTCTACGCCTCGATGATGTCAGACTTGATTGTTGACGCACATGATGTGGTGGAGTTCGAAAGCCACCCCACATCATCTCCCCCCGCTTCAAAGAATGGCGTCCTCGACGTTGACTCAACGTCATCATGTAGGGGAGGTAGATGTAGGCGATTGTACTTGGAGTGTGCCATGTGGTCGTACTTGCGAAGATTGGTTTGGCAACTCTTCAATGTTCCTTCACCTTTCATGAGGCCTACAAAGGTCCCAAGCAAAGTGAAACAATACTCAAAGGGTAGCCAATTCTTAGAGTTTATGGCATGAGTTCATGAGTAGAAGGAGGTGACCTTACTAAGTTGTTGATGTGCTCTCGTTGGAGAAGTTGTTTGAAAACACTCGCGGGAACTTATCCACCAATAGTATCCATGTGTACCTACGCACAACAAAGACCAAGCAAAGTATGTGTGTGCGTGATAGGGGACCATATCATCAAGGACATGTCCATTCTTGTTCACAACACAATTAGCACAACACAAGTATTATAAAGGGAATGCATATGCAAGGTCTATGTGTAAGCAAATTGTTTGAACATCTTCCAAATATGGGAACTTAAAAACTCCATCAGAATTTGAGAAGACCATGGTGTCCATCTCATGTTGAAAGATATGCGTATTATTGCACTCAAGGCTTTGGAAAGAGCAAGTAGTCAACATCCTTGACGCAATAAGAGGGTAGTTTGGCAAAAACAAATACGGCAAGATGTCAAAATCATCATCAACATGTGTGCAAACAAACCATAAGAAAGAGCAAGTTTTCATCATATTTGTTGCAACACAAAACATATTCATCCACAAGTAGAAGAAGATATCGTTATCACAAGTGGTTATGCATCCCAACCAAAAGAAAGATCAATTTGTCAACTTGTTGGATGCAACACCAATGAACTCAAAGCGGGGACACATGTGACAAGTCATGACCAATATAGCAATGTGGTTGCACACAAAACAAAAGGAAGAGAAATCGTTCCACATGTATGTTGCAACACATAAAGCATCAATGTTCAATATCATGGGAGCATGAATGTCACAAGTGTCACAAAAATCATCAACATGCTTGCAAAGAAACCATATGGAAGAATAAGTTCTCAACATGTTTGATGCATAGCATGTGAAGGGTATGCGAGCGGAGTTTGAGGTTGAACTCACAAGTATTATGCTCTCAAGAGCTCTTTTCACCAACTCGTGCTCAATCGAGGTTGACGTTGTTATCCGCGACCTACACACAAAAGATAGCCAAAACAACGTGTGTGCATGGTAGATGAATACATCATCCATCATGATGCATCTCTTTATTTGCATATCACCATTAGCATTAAGCAAGATATCATAATATTCATGGTGATTATGCAAAGTATAAGTGGGAACATGCGTATCATGTGCAAATGCAAAATCTTCATTAGTTGAGAGAGCTATGGGGGCCTTCTCATTGTCAAACATAATAACATTATTGCAAACCAAGCATTTGAAAGAGCAAGTGTTCAACATTTTGGTTGCATTAATGGAAGAATATTGCAAGCATTGTGCACAAAACATTTTCAAAATTTTATCCTTGTTGTCAACAAACCTAGGGAAAGAGCAATTGTTTGACAAGGTTGTCACAACCAAAGTATCATTTTCATCATTGCAAGCAATATATGGGAAAGAGCAATTGTTCAACATATTGCATGCAATAGGAGATAACTTGAAGCACTCATAGCTTAACATATTCATGGGAATCATGGCATCACCAACACCTATGTTGTTACCTTTGTAGTCGCACTCCTTTGAGGTAGGTGTTGTGGAAGTAGGTAGCTCCATGTGGACGACATGCTCATCATCTTCTAAGCATGGTGAATTATCATCAAGTGTATGCACCATGTACATCTTTTCCAAGGTCGGCGTCTTTTCATCCATGGAACCTATTGAAACATGAGAAGACACATTCGAGGTAGAGGGTAAGTTGTTAGAAATCAAAATGGCTTCACTTGACCTATCAACTACCACTCTTGTTTCACTCGGTGTATCACCCATGCTCTCAAAGTGGAAACACTCACTCTCACATATAGTGGAATCACTCATCTCACGTATAGTGGATTCACGCTTCTCACATATAGTGGAGTCACTTATCTCACTTATAGTGGAGTCCCTCATGTCCATGGAATGGACGTCATCATCATCCGAGCAACCTAGCAAAGAAGAAGACAACACAAGAGGAGTAGAGGTTAAGTTGATAGAAAGCAAAATGTCCTCACTCAACTCATGTGGTGTATCACTCTTGCTCTCAATGTGTATGTGGCTCTCATCCTTGCGTGGGGTAGGTTTCTTCCGCTCACATAGGCTATCAATATGTGGTTGTTGGTTTGCACTATGCTCTTGAGGGAGAGGTTGTCGATGGCGCTCATGGTGACTCCCATGGTTGGAGCGGGAAGAAGATCTTGATGAATGCGACCTTGAGCGGTGACGTTGGCGTGCCAAGTTGTCGATGGATGACATGAGTTGCTCCATTTTTGCGTCAAGCCTTGCGTGCGTGGCTTACGAGTCCTTCATCGTTATGGTGAGCGTTGCGCGCGATTCCTCCCACCTTGCGGTATACTTGGCTTTGATGGTGGCGTACTCTTTGTCCAAGATGAGTTGTTGTTCGTCAAGTCGTCGGAAGGAGTCAGCGATCTTTTTGTCCATGGCGGCGTTCTTTTTGTCCATGTCGGCACGCCGTGCTCTAAAGTTTTCTAACCAAGTGTCTTTAGGTTCTTTATCTTGATTTTGGTTTGCTTGGTGCCAATCTTGATTCACCGTAGGTGGGGCACCATGATGTGGTTGGCCTTGAGGTTGATGTGCCGCTTGTCGCAGTTGTTCTTGATCGTGTTGAGGATGTTCATGATGGCTTTGATGGTGATGATCATGAGCCTTGAAATGCTTCTCGTGGTGATGAGACCGTGTTGTAGGAGCCTTTGCAGAGGTGTCATGTGGGATGGGAGACACCATTGGAGAAAACGTCGCATCTTGGTAGGACATCTCATGACTTGGCAATTTTGGAGCTCTTGTGGTGGTCCTCCTCGAGTTGTCGTGGACGTTGTCGTAAATGGGCTCTTCAAGGCATGGACACCATGTAGGTTGTTTGTGGTTTGCACCAAGCTCTTGAGGTTGGCGACGACGCTCATGGTCACCCACATGATTGGAGCGTGAAGAAGATCTTGATGAGCTCAACCTTGTGCGATGAGGAAGATCATGTTGGCGTTGTGCTTGGTGAACTATGTGATGGTCTCGAGTATCTTGATGTGCCCATGCACGCTTGTCGTAGTCGAAGGAGTTGTTGTATTGTTCCTTGGACACCTTACTCATGTAGCCAAAGTTGTCGTCGATGTAGCGTTTCTTATCCACCTTGCTCATGTAGTCGAAGTTGTCGTCGATGTAGTGTTTCTTGTCCACCTTGCTCATGTAGTCGAAGTTGTCGTCGATGTAGTGTTTCTTGTCCACCTTGCTCATGTAGTCGAAGTTGTCGCCCATGCCCTCCATGCTTGAGTAGTAGTTGATGTCATAGTCGGTGTAGTCCTCCGTGAACATTCCATGATAGCTTCCGTTACCCCTAGACATTGCTTAGACAAGGCAAGATATATGTATGTAGAAGTGGCGGGGGGTTAGAAAACTACAATTAGAATACTTCCCGTAGAAACTATTGAAAGGATGAAACACCGAAAGGACAACTGTGTTGCACAAGTTAGAACACACGCAAAAGGCTATATAGTGGATGGGTAAGAAATGTGGTAATGCCAAACAAAAATAATCAAAAGAAAAGTCTATTGTCAAATGTGGGTAAAATCCAAAGGCAAATGTCAAGAACGATGATCTACGTCAAGGAAACACGGAAACAAAAAAAAAGATATAATGGGGTTAGCGTGACCAAGGAAGTGAGCAAGAAACAAAAAATGGTCCTAACGAAGACTATTAGCTCGGTGTCACGCCAACGCAAGAGAGACCGTAGCTTGGTTGCATAAGAAAGAAGAAACAAGATTTGCACAAGATGCCACTCTTCTCTTTTCTCTCTTTTTGCTTACAAGCTTTGAACTCCTTTTTATCGGTGGAACACACACTCTTTTTGGATTTTTGGTGTTTCTATGCTTAAAAGCTTATTTGCTATCTATGTCACACAATGGCTATTTCTTCTTTTGTGTATCTTTCTCACCGAGCTTGCTTCAGAGCTTTGTTCAACTTAGGCACACACACAAACCCTCTCACGGTCGTGAACACTTGTGCAATGCTTCGCAACACTCGAAAAGCCACTCTCAATAGGATAGGTACACAAAGGAAGAAAAGAGGTTACAAAGGTGGTGCAAGTTATACCTATGCAAAGGTTAGGCGATGTCAAAACACACAACTTGTGGTGATGTCGATGAAGATGAAGTCAAAAGACTAGTCAAAGTTCCGGGGTGCCAATGCCTTCGTCGCGATGTTGATGTTGGCGCGGTATTACTTGGCACGAACAAGGCACGCAAAACCAAAATCCGAACACACACGTCAATGCCCGAAAATTTAGGGCAAAAAGGACTCACAAAAGTTGTCAAAGTTTGTGTCAAATGGGTCAAATGGATGTCAAAACGAGTAATATGGTGTTAAAACGGTGACAGGAACTGATTATTGTCAGGCCGATGTACACCGGCTTTAGCCGGTTTTATGGCTGACTATTTCCGGCCTTGATGAGCTGGCGATGCGGGCGCGAGCAGGAGGCGATGCTGGCTTGGTGTGCGCGCGGCCTGCGAGCTGGGCAGATTGATGCAAGGCGAGTTGGGGCGAGGAGGAGGCAGCGCTAGCGAGCTAGAGCTGAGCGGGGAAGTGGTGGCCAGGGGTGAGGCGCTGCGGTGCGAGCCGGTGCAGGCGGTAGGTGGGCTGGCGCGGCCAGCGAAAGGGGCGGAGCTTGGGCGCGGGGCGTCGAGCAGGTTGGGCCTGGCGCGGAAGTGGGGCTTGGGGCAGTGGGAGCTGCGCGGGGCGGGAGTCGAAGCAGGCAGATGCGACAGCTGTCGGTGCGGGTGAGCTAGGCCGGGGGCGGTGTCGAGCTGGAGGCCAGGCAGGGCGAGCTGCTGCGAGGTGACTGGTTTGGACTGGCAGGGAACGGGTCGGGCACGAGGTGGGAATGGAGGAGCGAGCCAGGGGCCCGAGGCGAGGGTGGGTGCGCGCGAGCTGGGGCCAAGCTTGGGGGCGGAAGGAGTCGAGCGGGGGTCCTGGCGGTGCAGTGCGATGCGAGACAGCGAGAGCGATGGCGTAGGCGGACTGTGGAGCGAACCGGCTTTAGCCGGTCAGGGTCCGGCTTTAGCCGGTGGGCTGGCTTTAGCCGGTCTGAGGTCGGCTTTTTCCGGCTCGGACTTTTTCGAGAAATTCTGCTCGAGATGTTTGTCGAATTGGGCGCAAATTGGAAGATAAAATCGTCGATTCCGGCCAAAGTACAATGAATTGGGGCTAGAAAATTTGTGGAAATGTAGATCAACACCCAAGACAACAAATCAATGGATCAAAACCACAAAAAACTCAACAAATCTTGAGATCAAAATTCGAGGCAATTTTGGGGCTATTTTTTGGATTTTCGAAATTTATGGTGGAAATCACAAACGAGAGTAAATCCATGGCAACCAAAAGCTGTTGATACCATATGATGAGGGGTGACCTCTTGGGTGTGGCCCGATCTTCACGGATTCATGAGATTTGTGGCGGGGAACGAGGATGAACACGAAGAACACGATGAACACAATGAACAAATCGAAGACAAACACACACACACAAGATACACACCAGTTGTCCTCGTTGGCCCGATTCACCAACTCAATAGAATCACAAGGAAGAGACTCCAAGAGTAGAATTCCTTATGAGAGATTGACTTGCAAGGGATAGAATTCCAAGAGGGGAAGAGACCAAGCAATTGGATAGAATTACACACTCTTGTATGCAAGAGATCCAAATCAAGGTAGAATTCCCCAAATAGAAGAGATCCCAAACAAAGAGGGTGATTTCTAGATGTAGATCTAGTTTGGTTCCCACAAGGGAGAAGGCATCATGCCAATTATTATCTTAATTCATCTCTATCCTATCTCTAGGGGAGGGGGAGCCATATATATAGGCAGCCATGAGCTAGGGGTAGTTTGGTCACTAGGGAGATAGATAACATAGGTGGCTTCATGGCCAAGACATAGCTGACTCAAGCAGGTCGGCTATAGCCAGGGTTAAGGTCGGCTTTAGCCAGTGGGCCTGCTTTAGCCGGGGTAGGACCGGCTATAGCTAGTCCAGCTTCATCTACCGCCTCTTCTTGCGGCGCTTCCAAGCTTCTTTTTGGTGGTTCTTCTTCTTCCTTCTCTTCCATGCCTTGATGATGTCGGACTTGATTGTTGACGCACATGATGTGGTGGAGTCCGAAAGCCACCCCACATCAAGATAACTCTTCACACCCCAAAAATAAAGTAAACTCATCATGCTGATTGGGAGTGATCTTTTCATCACAAGTCAAAATTGTAGTCCTAATTGGATGAGAAAGGTCATTATTATGGCCTGAGCATTGAAAATTAAAATGACCTTTTTCATGGCAAAGTTCACAAATAAAAGGATAAAGCTCACAAACCGCTTTACCAAGCTCATCTAGAGCCTTGTGCCACATTCGGGTTTCTTCAAACCTGTGGTGGATACAATAATTTTCCTTGTCGTGACTCTGTTCACAAGGTCTAAGTACTCCACAAAAATTAACATGCTTATAAGAAATAGTTTTTTCAGAAGTTTGAGCATGTTTATTGCAATCATCAATAACAATATCACTTTCTTTGCAAGTGTCTTTATTAGGTTCATGATACACATCCCCATTTCCTTTGGGAACATTAATATGGGAAGCAAAGGCTCTAAAACAATCAACCATAATTTGAGGATCAAGACCATATTTAGCACTAAGCTCTTGAAAATCAGCAGTTTCAGTGAAAGACTTAATGCAACCATACTCATAATTTATACCTGATCCTTTACCTTTGTTGTTATCCCAATCTTCGATATTTCTTTGAATTGTTTCAAGTAGATCCCACTTGGTGTCAACCTCCTTGCTTGTGAAAGACCCATCAAAGCATGCATCTAGATAGTCCTTGTAATATCCTGAAAGCCTTTCATAAAAATTATTAATAACAATATTACGGGGAAGCTCATGAATAGGACATTTGAGCATTAGTGACTTCAATCTTCCCACGCTTCGGCAATGCTTTCTCCATCATGCGGATGAAAATTATAAATATAATTCCTATCTTTATGAACCTCACTAGAAGGATAGAAGTTAGAATAAAAGAGAGGTACAATTTCCTTCCAATCAACAGGTCGGCCATCCTTCAGCGTTTTATACCATTCCGCAGCTCTGCTCTTCAGTGATAAAGAAAATAGCTTCCTCTTAACTTGGTTCATCGAAATACCTGCACACTTGAACAACTCGCATAATTCATGTATAAAGAGCAAATGATCACCGGGATGGACAGTTCCATCCCCTAAATAGCAGTTATTCAAAGCACGTTCAACAATTTTAATAGGTATTTTAAAAGATTGAGGATCACAAACATCATTAGAATCATCACATATGGGAGATAAAATATCATCAGAGCGAATTTTCTCCACTAAAGCTGGGGAACTAAAAATATCATGCTTAACAAAACCAGCTTCCCCAAGCTTAGACCTTTCTATGGCATTAGCAACAACGGTATTCAAGGAATTCATACAAATAACATTGCTATGCGAATAAAGCTCCAAAGGTTTTTCAAACACTTCAAGTCTTAACTCAGGAAAGATACTATAAAACTCTTTATTTTCCAATAAACCTAACTAGTGAAAATAAAACAAGAAACAAAAAGATATAATTGCAGAATCTAAAGGAAATAACTTTGAGCACTCACCAGCAACTAAAAGACTTACTAGCCAGAGGATGTGAGTACCTTTTACCTTACCTCCCCGGCAACGGCGCCAGAAAAGAGTTTGATGTCTACGCACGCGTCTGTTCTTGTAGACAGTGTTGGGCCTCCAAGTGCAGAGTTTTGTAGAATAGCAGCAAGTTTCCCTTAAGTGGATCACCCAAGGTTTATCAAACTCAGGGAGGAGGTGGTCAAAGCTATCCCTCTCAAGCAACCTTGCAATTACGATACAGAAAGTCTCTTGTGTCCCCAACACACCCAATACACTTGTCAGATGTATAGGTGCACTAGTTCGGCGAAGAGATAGTGAAATACAAGTAGTAGTGATGATTATGAGTAGTAATTGTAATCTGAAATAAATAACGCTGCGAGCAAACATGTAACAAAACTGAATGTAAATGGTGTTTCAATGCTTGGAAACAAGGCCTAGGGATCATACTTTCACTAGTGGACACTCTGAACAAAGATAACATAATTGAACCAATAAATACTAACTTCACTATGCCACTCTAAACTATTCTCCAATGGATAACGAACACTAATTATGCATAGGGCTATGAAGCACTCATCAAAGTTTGCATTTCCCCAAACTAGATTGCCCCACACTGTCACCTTGAGTGCACTAGATGGTTCCAACAAACACCAACAATTCATAGAGACACTAGCCAAAAAGATACACACACTGCACACACTGTCACCTTCACATCATGATACAAGGTGTCTCCGGAGATTATAATAATAAAGCACGGGAGTAGCATAATATCTGAATAATAGCATCTACCAATTCAAGTAGATACAAAGCTCATGTTCACATAAAGAGCACATCATGGGAGAGAGAGATGAACCACATAGCTGCCGGTAGAGCCCTCAGCCCCGGGGGAGAACTACTCCCTCCTCATCATAGGGGGCAGCAACGGTGATGGAGATGGCGGTGAGGTCAATGGAGACGGCGGAGACAACGATGGAGACCGATGGAGATGGCTCCGGGGGCACTTCCCCGTCCCGGCAGGGTGCCAGAACAGAGATTTCTGTCCCCGGAAATTCATCGGCAGCAGCGGTAGAGCTGCGGAACTCTTTCTGGAAATTTGCCGATTATTTTAGGGTTTTCCATCGGGAGGCTCTTTATAGGCGGAGAGGCGGCGTCAGAGGACCACCAGGGGGGCTCACCACCCCCTGGTGCGGCCAGGAGGGGGGCGCGCCACCCCCTGGTGAGCCTGCCCTCTGGCCCCCCTCCGGCTCTCTTTCGGTCCTTGTCCTTCGCCCAGGAAAAATAGGAGTTTTGGCTTTTATTTTGTCCAATTCCGAGAATATTTCCTGTGTAGCTTTTCTGAAACACAAAAACAGCAGAAAATAGGGAACTGGGACTATGGCATCTTGTCAATAGGTTAGTTCCATAAATCGCATAAAAATGCCACGAAGTGTAAACAAAACATGAAGCAAATGGTGTAAAACAAGCATAGAGCATCAAAAATTATAGATATGTTTGAGACGTATCAGCAACCCCTTCCCCAAGTTGATGAGGGGAAGGAGGACCTCAGCGCTATAAAAGGAGGGGAGGCTGCCCCTTAGTAAAGAACCCCAATTCTCAAGTTCTAGCTAGGCTGAGTAGGTTCTTCTACCTCCGGCCAGGTAGAGCTTTGTAACCAAGACCTTGTACTCCTCGCGAGGTGTCGTGTTGCAATACAAGAAGGCAAGAAGTAGGGGTTTTACCTCACCATGAGGGCCCTCAACCTGGGTAAGGATTGGTGTCACTCTCTATCGTGCGTCGAGCTCTACGGCGTGTCGAGTCTTCCGTCGCCGTGTTTCATTGCACTCTAGATCTCACGTGTACAGCCCCCTGCGTTCGAATCTGTTGGGTCCTTCGCGTGGTACCCCGTGTTCTTCTTACATGAAATCCACCAACATTTGGCGTGCCAGGTAGGGGGTTGTGGTGTGTTTTCCAGATCTGCTTCGACATGGGCGATGATCGTCTCGCGCGTCTTCCCCTTCGTGATGACTACGAGAGTCATAGCCAAGATCGTCTTCAAGTCCTTGGCGTCTTGGAGGCCATGGGACAAGGTGGCGAGCCGGTTGGCGGCGTCATCTCTTCGAGGGCTCCGTATTACTCTCCGAGAGCCTTCGTCATGCGATTTGGCCATGATGTGGCGTCTCCCATGCATGATAGTGCTTACTATGCTATCCCTAGCTATATTGTTGCTGATACTATTAAGATAAAGTTTTTGTTCCTATTTCTACCACGCAAGGAAAATGTTAAGGACGCAATTGGAGTGCAATATTGGTGGAGCATGTTGTCCTTGAAGCAGTCCGATTGGGGACCACCTAGCAGCATGTTGAAGATGGTGGCGCACCTACAAAAGAGTCTTTTCATTTTAGTGTATTGTTTTATTTTCTATTTGTGAAAAGTGGGTCCGCGTGTTTGAGTTTATTTTATTTCCATATTTTCATTTTTGCTTGTAAGTCAAGTAATAGGGAGGTCGGCTGCAACTATAAAGCCAAAGGGGTGCACACCAATGTGAGGGAGTTGAATTTTCAAGTTGAGAATATACAGGAAAAAGGTACCATGTCGGGGGACACCAATATCGTTGGTTTTGCTTGCTGATTTGTAAGGATCTATTTTGCAGTTTGTGGAGTAGATCTAATCTGCTCAACGACTGATTTATCTTGCTGTCTGTTTGATCACCGTGAAAGATTGGGCCAAAACCCCTTTGGATCACATTGATCCTTATCATCTTGGTATCAGATTTCTGGGTTGCTCACGGTGAGATTGATCTGCTGATTGTTCCTCAGACAGTTTACAGATCAATTGATCAGAGGTTCTTAGATCACTGGTTTTTCAGATTGGACGTAGCGGTGGTTCTTTGTTTTTCGATCAGAGGATTTGAGGGAAGTACCGGTGGACCTTGGTTGGTTGCCGTCGGCCTCATTTTTCATCGAGATCCTTTGGAGTCCAGGCGTTGCGCTATTTCCTCGAGGCGGCGCAACTGTTTTCCTCGAGTAGGTTGATCCAAGTCAAGGATTGCTTACCGGTTAATTCAGATCCGATCTTTGCAAATCACAAAAAAAGAGGCAGACGCGATAGCCCACGCTCGCTTGACCAGGGAGGTCATCTGCCCTCGAGCGAGGAGCATCGCCCGCGGGTTTGCCTCCCGTCGACCAGCGACATCCCCAGCGGGCCGGCCCACTACTTGCACATGCCAGCGTTGTTGTTCAGTGCCTGGTTGATCGCAGCCAGTTTGCCAGATCCGATCGGAAGTCAGAAAAAAAATTGCAACTGCTCGTGACGCCCGACCCCAGACTTGCTCTGTGGTCAAGCGAGGGATTTGGCATCGCTTGCCTCCCTGGCCGCGCTCACCGTTCTGCTGAGTTTGTCTCTTCTGGGAAGTTTTTGTTGGGAGCTGGTTTCATTGCAGATCTAAGATTGCTAGTGCTGGAAGTCTGCTGCAGTTGTCGTTGTTTGAGGGAATATTTTTCTCTGATGCCTGATCCGTTCCTGCCAGCCTACATCAACCGATCGCTATATTTGTTGGAGGAATCGATTCTGCCACGGACTTCTATTCCGACTGAGGCTCCTCTTACCACGCTCGACCTGAGTCTAACGAGTTGTTGTTGCCTCAAGTAACAGCTAAGTTTTGTGACAAGCGCCAAGTTTGACTGAATTTTTTTCTGCTGAAATTTCCCTGTCCTGACACCATGGCTGATCTGATTTATCCATCCACGGGGTTTTGGCTAGAAGAGGAGCGCTATGGTGACAGATTATTTCATACCAAGGCGAATGTACGAGACAGAACTTGCGCGTTGACAATCGACTACAAGAATCCGATCAATGCCGCAAGTCTTGAGATGGTGGAGAAGTTAGAGCTGCCAATAATGCTTCATCCGCACCCTTACCTGCTACACTGGGGCGGGGACGACCTCAGTATTACACACCAGACTAAGGTTCAATTTTTGCTGGGAAACTTATCACTTGAGGTTTTGTGCGATGTGGTTCCTGTGCACATTATATCATGTCATCTCCTGCTTGGAAGACCATGGTACAACGCCCAAGGTGCAGTTTACCACATGGATGATGCCTACAATTATGTCAAGTATTCTTTCCCCTGTGGCAACAAAACATATAATTTGTTGTCTATGGATATTAAGATGTATCGGACTTGGAGAGATGCTAGGCTGCAGAAAAAGAAAGATGAAGAGGACACGAAGAAGGAATAAGTTGAAGCTGAAGCAATTCTTACCAGGCCTACTCAATCTAGAGATGATGTTGCTGCTTTGGAGACTCACTCAAAACCAAGGATGGTTTCGCCTGAAGAAGGGGAGGATGATGTGGCGTCTCCCATGCATGATAGTGCTTACTATGCTATCCCTGGTTATATTGTTGCTGATACTATTAAGATAAAGTTTTTGTTCCTATTTCTACCACTCAAGGAAAATGTTAGGGACGCAATTGGAGTGCAATATTGGTGGAGCATGTTGTCCTTGAAGGAGTACGGTTGGGGACCACCTAGCAGCATGTTGAAGATGGTGGCGCACCTACAAAAGAGTCTTTTAATTTTAGTGTATTGTTTTATTTTCTATTTGGGAAAAGTGGGTCCGCGTGTTTGAGTTTATTTTATTTCCATATTTTCGTTTTTGCTTGTAAGTCAAGTAATAGGGAGGTCGGCTGCAACTATAAAGCCAAAGGGGTGCGCACCAATGTGAGGGAGTTGAATTTTCGAGTTGAGAATATACAGGAAAAAGGTCCCATGTCGGGGGACACCAATATCGTTGGTTTTGCTTGCTGATTCGTAAGGATATATTTTGCAGTTCGTGGAGTAGATCTAATCTGCTCAACGACTGATTTATCTTGCTGTCTGTTTGATCGCCGTGAAAGATTGGGCCAAAACCCCTTTGGATCACGTTGATCCTTATCAGGCCATCTCACTGCAGGCAGGATACGTTGGCTCACTTCGATGGATTGTCTGACCCTGTTGAGTTCCTGCAACGCTATGCAATCGCCATCCGGGCGAGCAGAGGCGACGGGCGCGTGATGGCTAACTGGTTTCCGATGGCCACAAAGGGAGAGCCTCTCCGGTGGCTCTAGGAGCTGCCCAGAGTCCATCTCGTCTTGGAGAGGCCTCTGCGAGTGCTTCCTCGACAAGTTCGCTCCCCTGGGGCCAGAGCCTGAGGATCTGTAGGGATTCGCGGCTCTCAGCGGCTTTGTCTCCGGAGCGCAAGAAGTTGAGGCTGGGGGCTTGGGGGCTCCGGCACCCAGCCCTCAGCTAAGAAGAAGAAAAGTTTCCCTCCTCGTGAGGAATAAGTGTAACAGCAAAACTCTGCTTGCTTTGAAATATCTTTAGTTTGAACTATTGTTAAATTCTTTGGAGTTTCTATCCTATTCCAATCTATGGATCTGAATGGAGTGCGGCCCAACTCTGCGAGTGCTTCCTTGACAAGTTCGCTCCCCTGGGGCCAGAGCCCGAGGATCCGTAGGGATTCGCGGCTCTCAACGGCTTCATCTCTGGAACACAAGAAGTTGAGGCTGGGGGCTTCGGGGCTCCGGCACCCAGCCCTCAGCTAAGAAGAAGAAAAGTTTCCCTCCTCGTGAGGAATAAGTGTAACAGCAAAACTCTGCTTGCTTTTAACTATCTTTAGTTCAAACTATTGTTAAAATCTTTGGAGTTTCTATCCTATTCGAATCTATGGATCTGAATGGAGCACGGCCCAACGCAAACATGAGCTTTCGCTCGTTTGCCCTTCGAGAAAGAGCCGGAGCAAGGTGTCCGTGCTGGGGCCTTCGCCCGGAAAATAGCAGGCCCACAAAACCTAGAATGGATGGAGCTCTGACTAAGGGTACAACCCACTACAGTCACTTCCCGAGGTCCATGGTGCTCTCTCCTCTCGAGTGACACCCGAACGACAGCGCATGAGCGCGCAAGGGTCGCACAATAAGTGTAAACTTGTATACTTTCTGCTTTCTTTAGTTGTAGCCTTGTGGGGTTTTTCCTTGGATTGTCTTTGTTGTGCTTGAACGCTAGGGGGCTGCAGGGAGATAGTCCTGCAAGCCATCATAGTCACCTCCACAGCCACAACGCCCGCTAGTCTTGCAAAGCTCCACGAGGTGCATACTAAGTGTTAGGCTATTGTTCTACTTGGGGGCTGGCCCTTGAACAGCATGGAGCATTCTCAAGGCAAAGATGGGGCATGGACAAATTCGCAAGGTAATTCAGTGAATAGATGCCTTAAGTGTGATTACAACTTAAAATAGCCCGGCAGGGCAATGTTTAACGTGCACCACATGTGTAGTTCAGGCCAGGTACATCAGGAGATAGGCTGACAGGCGAGCTTACGGGACGTCCTCCTCGGAGCTTTTGACGTCGCCGAGGCCCGGGCTTGACGCGGGGGATGCCGCTTCCACGGCGCTGGACTCCGCCGCCTCTTTGTCGTTGGACTCCCCCGCTTCCGCGTCATCAGATCCCTTGGAGCTCGTCACCTCTTCGCTGGAAGAGCTCTTCGGCCTCGCAGCCGATGACGTGCCCGGGCGGGAATAGATCACCTGCAGGCGGCGAATGGCGATGTCCAGGCATGCTGCTCTGGCGATTGCCTTGCGGTCAGGAGTACCGGGGCCGTGACCGCCCTCCTTTGTAGGACATCCTCCAGGTCAAGGTCAGGGCGGAGGCACTAAAGGTTGGAGAAGATGTGCGTCCCGGCCATTCCTAGGAGCTCCCGGCACTCGGCGTCTATGAGCTTCGTGGCCCTCGCAGCGTCCTCCACCAGCTTGTTGCTAAGCTGGCAGAAGAAGCGCAGGATCGCTCCATCATCCTCGGGTGCAGGGGGCAGGCTTAGGCCTTCGATGCCCAGGCGCCGAGCTGCTTCCATGAAGCGGGCAGAGACTTCGCGGAACATTTGCACCCGCTGCCTCCGCAGCAGCCGTGCCTCTTCCTCGGAGTCCCTGGCCTCTTGGAGTTCCTTGGTAAGGCCAATGATCTGTTGGACCATCGCCTTGTTCTCCTCCTAGATCTGCGATGTCTTGCGCTTGAGCGCGTTCATTGTGGCGTCGGTCTGCTCCAAGGCTCGTTCGGCGCCCCTGCGCACCTCGTGCGCTCTCCTCAGCTCCACCTCCAGGTCTCCGACCTGGCACTCGAGGGCTTCTCGCCCCTGCTTGTATCGCTCTAGGGCGGCGTCGGTCTTGGCGCGGAAGTCCGCGTGGCACACCTTGAGGTTCTCGGCGAGCCTTCGCTCGAACTCCTGCTCCAGGCTGACCCGTCGCTGGTTTAGCATGTGGTCCATCCGCTGCTGGAGGGTGGACTCGCGTTGCTGCAGCGTCTCCTGGCGTTGGGCCAGGTTGGTGGCGGTCTGGCTGACCATACTCTCTCTGCTCTTGAGGGCTTCCCGCTCCCTATTGAGCCCGGTCCTCGAGGGCAGAGAGCTGCTCCTCCTGGAGGCGCAGTCCCTGTTCGTGGCGGCGAACCTCCTCCTCCTTGGTGGCGAGCCCGGCCTCCTGCAGGCTCAGGCTCGCTGCTCGGGAGTCTGCGCTCTCCTTGCGGGCGTGCATCAGGGCCTCCCTATCTTCAGCCTCCTCCACCCTCTGTCGTGCGTTGGAGAGAAGGCTGTCGGTGTTGGCCCTAGCTTGGTCCAGGAGGTGCTCCGCTGCCCGCCTCACCTCTTCGCCGGCTAAGGCCGGGTTGGGAGGCCCAACGGTGAGGGGAATCCTCTGGCGCATCGCGGCGGTGATCTCGGTGGCCTTGGCATGTGCTCGGGCCAGGATATCCCTCGCTATCGTCCTCGCCCTCTCTAGGACCTCCTCGGCTTCGTCGGCCATGCTCGCGCGGATCTCCTCCGCCTTCTTCACCACCGCTTCCCGTCGGGCGGCTGCATGCTCATCAAGAAGGCGACCCCTCTCCACGGCTGCATGGAATAGGACCCAGCCTTCGTCAAGCTCGGTGCGCTCGGTGGCTCAAGCCCTGGTGACCTCGTCGTGAAGGGTGGTGATCATGGTTTCTCGCACCCTCTCCCATGTGATGAGGATACAATCATGGATCATGCTGATTTTGAGTGTTTGAGCTGGAAGGAAATATTGAGTCTAATTGATTATTATTATAAGGTGAATTCTTTCCTAGTTGAAAAGAATGTCTTGATATCTCCAAATTATATACTACCTAAAGCAATGTACTATGTTGTATTTAGGTATGTCGTTTGTCAAGATATCGCCAGCGGGAGGAGAGGGAGGACGGCGATCGAGAGACAAGTGGAGATCAAGTCTGAATGAGCACGAGCATGTGATGGCGCACTAGGACTGCCTTTGACACGATGTCTACACGTCTAAGGCGCGCTATACACATGGCCTGCGTGCTAAAATTAGGCCGAACCCATATATGGGTCGGTATGTACTCGTTTGAGTCAAACAGAGTCAGTTTGGGCCCAAACCAGGCAGGTTTTGGGCCAGGTCAAAGCTGAGGACGCCCGGCCACCTATAAGTACCCCTGGGCGCCCCCTCAATTAGGGTTAGACCACGTTTAGACTAAATATTACTTCGTTGAACTGCTGTAAGCATTCATCTGAATTCCTCCGCACCAATTCATCTGGATTTGGTGTTATACTGCTGCAAGTTTAGTGTGATCTGTTGTTCCATTGGGAATCAGTAGATTGCAAACTACCGTTTCGTGGTTGATGGCTACGTGCGCAAGTGTGTGGAGTTGTGAATATCCTATAGGGTTTGAGAGCTGTTGCATTGGCATCAGGGTTCAAGCGAGGAGAGTTCATCGGTGACACCAAGTTATCCCCGACAATCATCCGCTGCCATCATCACCATTGCATCGCTCACGAGAAGATCGGGCCACCCCGTATCATCTTGGTAAAAAAAACTGTGATTGAGTCATCCATGTGCTGCACCTCAGACAGCGTTGAGCGAGCGTTTGCCTCGATCGCCCGCGCCTCGTTCGGCCGTCCGCGGAGATTTGGCCCACAGCGAGGAGACCGGCCCAGCTGTTTCCGCGCCACGTTTCACCAGGAGCGCCCCGCTCTCTCGCTGTTTGCTCGTGCCCAAGCGCGGAGATTGTCTGCCCTCAGGCGCAGGGCCGGTTTAAACCTGATTTGGCCAGAGTGGTTCAAAACAAAGAGCAAAAGTACAAAAAAAATTGGGGACGTACGCTGTAGCTTTGTGTGTAGTATACGCCGCACCACAGATATAAAAAAAGAGACAAATTACTTCGGCCTGCCGTCCGTTTCGCATCGCCGTCGCGCTGCCGTGTGTTTCCGGCGTCGTATATCTCTGTTTCGACACGTTTTTCGTCGGTTTCTCTATCGCGACAGCGTGTTACCACTGTGTCCACATAGCATCCTTTCTACACGATTTTGATCGCTTTAGCTATAGCCTATCTACAACATCGTGTTAGGACCTTTACCCATACGAGACTAGCTACTTCGTTCTCATCAGGCTCTGTCGTGTGCGCAATCTTGTGCCTGTTCGTTGAGCCAGTGCTAGCGTCTCTCTTGTGCATTGCAACACGAGCTACTGTGCGTTGTCACTTATATCTCTTGAGCTCTTTTTCAGAGTTGCTTTGCCTCGCTTATCTCCACCGTTTGTGTTTCGTGGGTCTTGTCATACGATCAGCACTAGGACTTATTTGCGGTGTACTTAGGATATCATACCTACAGCTCCACTATATATTCCTGGTTTGTCGTGTGATCGCTCTTATACCCTCGGTATTCACTTCTTCACACGAGTGCATTGGTCGTTTATCCGATTTGGTAAGCATCGCTGTTCACCTTGGAATGGTAAGATTCACCTTTTCTTGTCAGTTTTGAGTGAGTAGAGTGTTTCACCATATATACATATTTGTCGCTTCACTAATTATGGCAGATGACGTTATGGATACTGTGGAGGCTGGAAGATACCAATTTGTTCGCCACAGGTATTGTAGTGCCACTTTTTGGGAGGAAGAACGTGGCAACTTTGATGGTGATGGGCTCTTTCACCATGGTGTGATGATTGGAGATAGATGTGCTACAACCACCATTGACCACATCTCTACCATCAATTTAATCAGCATTGAGGTCGTCGAGACATTGCACCTAGCCACACGTGCTAGTACAGTGCCATACCTCTTGCGTTCCTCATATGGCACCTTGCTGATTTCACACATAGTTAATGTTCCTGTTACTTACAGAGGGCATACCGAGGTTATTCATTGTGGTGTATCCCCAATGCCACTTGAATCTTGTCATATTCTGTTGGGTTATCCTTGGTTCCACACCTATCACGCTCAGCCTTGTTGTGATAGGCCAACAGTTTTATTCAAGTGGAATAAGCAGCGGCGTGCTTGGCTGCGTCTAACGGCTGAACAGTTTCATAAGAATCATCTTCTTCGCAAGGAGAGGACAAAGGAGTTCTATTTGTCGCCTAAGCACAAGGTCATGATGGATGGTGGCAGTCCCATTATTTGCCATCTTGACCATGGTGTGCTTCACAACCCATGTGAGAATGAGAGCCACATAGCCAAATTGAGTGAGAGTGTTATAAAAAGTGAGCTGTGTGATTCCACCAAACGTGAGATTGAGAGCATACACTTTGAGAGTATGAGCACAAATCAACACACAAGAGTAGTCGACGATAGGATATGTGAGGATATTTCAACTAATGTAACTCTGTCTACTCCTAGTGTTGTTTCTTGTGATATGCAGGTTGCTTTTGAAGAAAGGGAGCCGCCTATTTTACAACCTGCATCACCGGTTTGTGCATTATCACTTGAGGAGGATGTTCTAGTGCCTGCTTCTTCTGAGGAGCATGTCATTGACATAGGTACTGATTTGGAACCACAACCAGCAGCTATGGATAATATTTGTGAGTCTACTCCTTAGCTGGTTCCTTCTAATGATTTATCTTGCACTAATGTTTCAGCACCATATGATAATTTGCATATTTCAAATTTTATCATGTGGTAGTGCTGACACATAAGGAAGTACTTGCTAGAATACCATCGAATGACATTGTGTATTCCATCATGCTAAAAAACCTATTAGTTTGTGTTGTGCTATGAATAAGATTTCTGAAATTTCATATTTTACTTCTAGCACACATGCCTACCGCTTCATGTTTAACTTGATTGGTGAATATAGCATGAATGATGATTTTATTGTCGATCACATATGCATAACCTGTGATAGAATTAATGAACTGAAACTTGCTATTTTCAGTCCTATATGCTATGTATCGCAGTCCTTTTGCTGTGGGACACTAGATTATGTTCGAAATAGTTTGCTGCATTCTGGTCTAGTTGAAGTGTTTCAGCCCACAAAACTTGATATGTTGGGTTCTTCTAATCTTGCTAGTTTGCCATCAAATTGGTTCAATTCATTGTGTTTGTTCCACAATTTGTTGCCTACATGTGCTACTAATCCCTACTTCAGTTATATTAGCACATTAAGTTGCATGTTACCAACAGGACATAACGATCATGCACACATCACTGAATACTATTGTGTCTGTTCATCACTTGTTCATAATAATCTGAGTAGCACAGCTGAGGCATGGCATAAACCAATTTTGTTTTCACATGTTTTGGACTGGTTTGACCTTATTCATCATAAATTTGATCATCGGTCTTCTTTGCGAAAACTGAATTTAATATTGAACAACAAGACTATATATCTCTTTGTTTTTCACCATTATGATGATTCTTTGTACTTCACTTATACCTGCAATTTAAGTTGCTTGATGTATAGTCGACATATTTTTCATGTGAACAAAAATAATACAACATGTTATGTATACATATACTCTGCGTACACGTTGTTCTTTTTGTTTCTACCACTTTCAGCTTACCCAAAGCCAAGGATGGCTTTTCTTGAAGAAAGGGAGGATGATGAGGATACAATCATGGATCATGCTGATTTTGAGTGTTTGAGCTGGAAGGAAATATTGAGTCTAATTGATTATTATTATAAGGTGAATTCTTTCCTAGTTGAAAAGAATGTCTTGATATCTCTGAATTATATACTACCTAAAGCAATGTACTATGTTGTATTTAGGTATGTCATTTGTCAAGATATCGCCAGCGGGAGGAGAGGGAGGACGGCGATCGAGAGACAAGTGGAGATCAAGTCTGAATGAGCACGAGCACATGATGGCACACTAGGACTGCCTTTGACACGATATCTACACGTCTAAGGCGCGCTATACACATGGCCCGCATGCTAAAATTAGGCCGAACCCATATATGGGTCGATATGTACTCGTTTGAGTCAAACCGAGTCAGTTTGGGCCCAAACCAGGCAGGTTTTGGGCCAGGTCAAAGCTGAGGACGCCCGGCCACCTATAAGTACCCCTGGGTGCCCCCTCAATTAGGGTTAGACCACGTTTAGACTAAAGATTACTTCGTTGAACTGCTGTAAGCATTCTTCCTCCGCACCAATTCATCTGTATTTGGTGTTATACTGCTGCAAGTTTAGTGTGATCTGTTGTTCCATTGGGAATTAGTAGATTGCAAACTACCGTTTCGTGCTCGACGGCTACGTGCGCAAGTGTGTGGAGTCGTGAATATCCTACAGGGTTTGAGAGCTGTTGCATTGGCATCAGGGTTCAAGCGAGGAGAGTTCATCGGTGACACCAAGTTATCCCCGACAATCATCTGCTGCCATCATCACCATCGCATCGCTCACGAGAAGATCGGGCCACCCCATATCACCATGCCTCATCGGCGGTGGGATGAGGGAGCGCGGTGATCCTCAGGGGCCTCCCCAAGATCTCCGGCAGAGGGGGCGATGGAGCTCTAGAAGGGCCCGGCCCTTGGGAGGCCATCTCTCCATCAGGACGGGGCTCGGGGGCTGCCCCCTCTGTCGGGTTCGTCCTCTCCACGTCAACTTGGGTAGTGGACGTGGCAGAGGATGCCCCGGGGGCTATCGTCGTGCTTGTCACTTTGGTGGTTGAAAGCGCCACCTCTGCGGTCTCTGACCGGCCGCCCATGCTTGGGGGCTCGGTCGCTTCGGGAGCCGGCATGACTCTCTTTGTGGGCGGTGCATCCGTGGATGCACGGCCTCCTTCTTCTTTGGTGGCACGCGGTGGCACCGTCGGAATGGTGGTGGCAGCCGGGTCAGGGCCCGGCGTGGTCTGGCTCTTCTTCTTCTTCTTCTTCTACTTCTTCTTCTTCTCTTCCTTCTTCTCCTCGGCATCCCTAGAGAGGAAAAGGGGGAAGGGAGGTTAGGAGGAAGGTAAGTTAACAGTTAAATTCAGTCCAGGTGGTACTCACGAGGTGTCGCATTCGACCAGCCCCACTTGCTAGGGAGGCCAGAGGCCGGAGGCGGAGGTGCCGAGGTCTCGCCAGCCGACCCCTTGCCATGGGGGCCTCCGTCTCTGGTCGCCGGCTGGCGTGTTCGGCGTTGAGATTGGAGCGGCATTCGGCCTCCAGGCGGGCTCGCCACTCCTCCTCGAGGTCTCATGAGGAAGCTACATTGGCATCTTCCCTAGTTGGCTGGTCAGCCATGGCAGCATCGTCGTCGAAGGAGGAGGAGTCCGAGAGCACCACACTGTTCTGGGAACGCCCCCGGCGGGTCGCCCTCTCACCGAAGTCGACGTCATCATCATCAGGATCTCCGGAAGCCTTAGGGCCTGCCCCCCTCGCCGCGGAATCCTGCTCCGAGCTTGCTACCGGGGCACTTGGGGGAGGACCAGGCATGACTCCGTCCAAGAGGAAGGGGCCCTAGGCGTTGAATTCTAGGACCCCGGCCGTGGGACGGCTAGCCTCGCGGGAGCCCAGGCTGTAGAGCGGCAGTGCCCCCCGAGGAACCACCGGGATGTGTGCGGTGGAGAAGAAAGCCCTTATCACCTCGCCCTAGGCGTCGGCGTTGAGCTCGCTGGCGTGGAGCCGGATGTCGTCGCTGGTTCGGTGCGCCCAGATGGGGTGGCGGTGAGCCTGCAGGGGGCAATGCGTCTGGTGACAAACTCCACCCCAACCATGGTCCCCGTGACTCCCGCCTTTCGGAGGTCACGGATCCATGGGCGGAGTGTCTTCAAGGCTTCTTCAGGGAGCGCCTCGCTGGCCCAAGTGGTGCGCTTGGCGGGGGGCTCCCCAGTGATGAGGAAGATCTCGGATTCTTCAAGGTTGTCGACAAGGAGCCAGCGGCTCTGAAAGTCTTCAACTTTCTTCACCCACTTCAAGTTGATAAAGTCGTCCTCTGTTTAGGCGGTGGCGATAAAGGAGACGCAACCCGAGCTCTGGTTTAGTCCAGAGGGCTGAAGGGTGAAGAGATGGCGGAAGAATGCCACCGATGTCTTGATGCCAATCCATGCCTCGCAGGCATAGGCGAAGACCACCAGCAGGGTGACGGATCTAGGGTGAAGGTGAATCGCTTGGATTCCGTACGTCTCCAGGATCGCCAAGAGGAAGGGAGAGAAGGGTGGTAGCATTCCAGTGAAGACATAGAAGACGAAGAAGGGCTGCGCCATCGCTGAAAGAGTGTCCTGTGGCATCCGGCCGTGCTAGATGCGAGTGGCTCCCCAATCTGATGAGGATCTACCCATGGAATATGATGATTCTACTTGTTTGAGCTGGAAGGAAATATTGAGCCTAACTAATAATAATGATAAGGTGAATTCTTTCCTAATTGAAGAGAATGTTTTGATATCTCCGAATTATATACTACCTAAGGCAAAGTACTGTGTTGTATTTAGGTATGTCATCTGTCAAGATATTGCCAGCAGGAGGAGAGGGACGACGGTGATCAAGAGAAAAGTGGAGATCATGTCTGCATGAGCATGAGCATGTGATGGCGCACTAGGACTGCTCACGACACGATGTCTACACGTCTAAGGCGCGCCACACACATGGCCTGCGTGCCAGAAATAGGCCGAACCCATATATGGGTCGGTATGTACTCGTTTGAGTCGAACCGAGTCAGTTTGGGCCCAAACCAGGTTGGTTTTGGGCCAGGTCCATGATGAGGACGCCCCAGCCTCCCTTCAGTAGCTAGGGGCACCCCCTCAAGTCCCTTAGACCACGTTTAAACAAAACCCTAGTTTCTAGACAGAACCAAGTGTTCCTCTGAAATTATTCACACCAATTCGTATCGATCTGGTGTTCGTTCTTCTGAAAGTCTAAGTGTAATCTGCTGTTCCATTGGGAATTAGTATATTGCATCACCGCTTCGTGGTCGGCGGCTACGTGCGCAAGCGTGTGACGTTGCGAATATCCAAAGGGTTGAGAGCTGTTGCGCTGGCAGCAGGGATTAGCCGGAGAGTTTACAGCGACACTCGAGTTATCTTCATCACCATCATCGCCATCTACATCGCGCTCGCTGAGAAGATCGGGACACCCCTTATCATCTTGGTATCAGATTCCAGCGTTTACTCGGTGAGCATCCACAAATTCATCCCCGTAGATTCGTTTTTGTTTTTGTCCTATACAGAAAAAGCCACAAAAAAAAGAAATTAGGGTTCTTAGTTTTTGCCATAGTCTAGATTGCATCAACATATTTGTTCTAGTTGCTGATCGTAGCTCTTTTGCGTAGCTTTTTCTATCAATCTAAGTCCTACCCGTGTCTAATTTTCCTTCTGTTTTCTATTTTTCTGTGTCGTCGGCATCCTCGTCAAATCAGTCTCGCGTCCGCCGGGTGTTGCTTGTTTTCTGATCGTTTCCGATTTCTGTTTTTCAGCTACTAGATCCGATCGCTAGTTCTAGTCAAAAAGAAAAAATTGTGATCGATCTCCAAACAGCTATCCAGGTCTGCAGCGATTAAAGCCAAAAAAAAACTTTCTGATCTGATCGCAAGAGTCCTCCAGTGATACTATAACTTGCTAGACCGATCCAAGTACAAGCTTTTGTATCGATTACCTGTTATGATCGGTTCCAGTCAAACAAAATCAAATACCACGCGCCCGACCAGACTTCTGTTTTTGTCTGCTGCTGTGCGTCAGTTGGCTACGCTATCGATCAGACATTTTGTTTTGTTTGTCTGCTCGCGCGCATAGCCGGTTTTGCCCAGCCGCGCGTGCCGTCTTGCCGCGTTTTCCCGAGTTTTCGTATCGTGGTACTGTTCAGTGCATCCTTTTTGCTCGTTTTCTTTCTAAACTGTGTCCACATAGCATACTTTTCTACATCTTTTGGAAGCCATAGCCACAGCCTTTCGACAAATATTTTTGTAGGAACCTTTCCTACGAGACTAGCATACCATTGCTCGACAGGCTGCTGTGTAGGTTTTCTGAGTGCTTTACATCGTGTGGCCGTATAAAAAAAAGAAAAAGAGAAAAAGAGTTGTATTAAAAAAAACATACAAAATAGCTGAAAGTTTGCTGCTCCATTACATAGTTTTGAGAGGCCTAGTTCATAATTTGTGCACTCATAGTTTGAGCAATCTTGTGCCTGGTCATACTGAGCTTTTGCTAGCGTCTCTCTTGTGCATTGCAACACGAGCATATACTCCGACAAATAATTTTTGAGCTCACTTTTCAGAGTTGCTTTGCCTCATTTATCTCCACCGTGTGTGTTTCCGTGGGTCTTTGTCATACGATCAGCACTAGGACTTGTATTTTGGTGTAGTTAGGTATCCATACCAAGCCCCACCATATACCCTAGTTTGTCGTGTGATAGTTTCATATACCCTCGGTATTCGCTTCATCACATCCGTGCACGTTTCAGCCTCTACAAGTGGTAAGCATTTATTATTCACTTTGGAACGGTAAGATACCTCTTTCTTTCAGTTTTGAGTGAATTGAGAGTTCAACCATATATATATATTGCTGCCACTTCCTTTGTCTGTACTAACAATGGCAGATGATGATGAGGAGGATCCTTTACCATTGCAGTTTGATTGCAGCAATACATTTTGGGAGGAGGATTCTGGAGTGGTGCTTAATTCGGGTTTGTTCCACTTCACTGCAGATATTAATGGTAGACCTGCTGCTGTTACCATTGATAACTGTTCTTTACCAAACTTGGTTAGTATTGAGGTTGTTGAAAAGATGCAATTGCGTACTTATGGAAAAATTAAACCATATATGTTGGCTTCTTATGATCATACACTACCAATTACGCGAACCACTCATGTTCCTCTCACCATTTATGGCCATACAGTTCATATTCGTTGTGATGTGGTTCCTAGAGCGCTAAATTTTTGCCATATTTTGTTGGGCAAATCTTGGTGTTCTCAGTTTAAGGTTGTTTTTGGTAGCGATCATCCTGACCCCTCCATCTTTTGGAATAGTAAGCACACGTGGTTGTCATATATTTGCATTAAGGAATTTCAGGAGGTTAGGCGTCAAAACCTGTGTCCACCTGCAGCCCTTCTAATAAAACCACATGTTGCTCCTGTTCTTACACCACCTGACCTATGTATTCCCACCATGTGTACACCTCAGCCACCTAAAGTTAACTTGCATGATTCCACATTATGTGTAGATACGAGTGTGCACAAGAGTGAGAATGTCATTGTTCCAGAAAAACTGAGCGAGGGAGTTGCTAGGACATGTGAGGATATTTCAACTAATGTAACCATGTCTACTCCTAGTGTTGTTTCTTGTGAAATGCAGGTTGCTTTTGAAGAAAGCGAGCCGCCTATTTTACAACCTGCATCACCGGTTTGTGTATTATCACTTGAGGAGGACGTTCCGGTGCCTACTACATCCGAGGAGCCTATCATTGCAATAGGCAGTGTTTTGGAACTACAATCAGCCATGGAAAATCTTTGTGAGTTTACTCCTTTGCTGGTTCCTTCTTGTGACTTATCTTGCACTACTGTCTCAGCACCTTGTGATACTTTGCTAAATTTGAATTTCGATCATGTGGTACTGATGACACATAAAGAAGTACTTGCTCGAATACCACCTGTTCATATTGTGTATTCCATCATGCTAAATAAACCTATTAATTTGAGTTGTGCTATGAATAAGATTTCTGAAATTTCATATTTGAATTCTAGCACATATGCCTATTGCTTCACTTTTAATTTAGTCGGTGAATATAGCTTGAGTGATGATTTTATGGTGGACCACATATGCATTACATGTGATAGAATCGCTGAACTGAAACTTGTTGTTTTCAGCAATATATGCAATGTGTCCAAGTGTTTTTGCTCTGGGACAACAGTAAATTTTTGGGATAGTTTGATGCATTCTGGTCTACTTGATGTGTTTCAGCCCACAAAACTTGATATTGATAAGGGGTTGCCCGATCTTCTCAGTGAGCCGATGTAGATGGATGATAACTTGGAAGATAATCTGTGAGACGCACACGAACTCTCCGGCTGTTCCCCCATTGCCAATGCAACAGATCTTCAACCCTATGGATATTCGAGACACCACACACCTGCGCACGTAGCCGCCGACTCCTAATTCCCAATGGAACAGCAGATCACACTTGAATTCTCAGTAGCAAAACTCCAGATCGAAACAAACTTGGAGTGGGGTAGATATTCTGAGCGAAACACAGAGGAATATATGATTTCAGAGGAAAGCTTACAAGCAATTTCGTTCTGATGTTTGGGGGTAATCTAAATGTAGTCTAAACGACACAAGGGGGCGCCCCAGGGGTACTTAAGGGGGTTGGGGCGACCTGGGCAAAGACCTGGCCCAAAACCAACCTGTTTTGGGCCCAAACGGACTCGGTTTGACTCAAACTGGTACATACCGACCCATACATGGGTTTGTCCTATTTTGGCACGCAGGCCATGACTGTGGCGCGCCTTAGACTCGTAGACATTGCGTCGAAGGCTGTCCTAGCGCGCCATCTCGTGCTCTCTCTCATGTAGACTTGATGTTCTGGTGATCTCCGGGTGCGCCTGCCTCCCTCTCCTCCCTCGCGCACTTGATCTTCAAGTCTTGCTCATCTCGCTGCGACGCGTCTCCTCCTCGTGCAATGCTTGTGTTATCAACAAACCTAATCATACATAGATGCATAGACTTAGGTAGTATAAAGCTCTCATTAAATAAAACATCAGGTTCAATTAAGAGTGAGTTCACCTGTTGTTCCAATAGCTTTGCACGTGCTCTTGTAATTGGTCCAATTCTAATCTCGTTGGACTTCTTCGCAGCAACATCTTCATCATCAATAGGAGCAGGAGATAATGGTGGTGTAATAGGGATGTCCTCATCAGATATGTTGGGTTGCTCCAATCTTGCTAGTTTGCAATCAAATTGGCTATATTTATTGTGCTTGTCCCACACGTTGTTGCCTAAGTGTGCTACTGATCCATACTTCACTTATATTTGCAAATTCCGTTGCATATTACCTATAGGACATGCTGATCATGCACATATAAATGAATACTTCTTTGTCCGTTCATCACTTGTTCATCATAATCAGAGTAGTGCAGTTCGAGCCTAGTATAAACCTATTTTGTTCTCATATTTGTTGGAATGGTTTGACCTTGCTCATAATAAATTTGATCATAGAGCTTCTGTGAGGACACTTGCTTTAATCTTGCACTATACGACTATATACATAGATCGTCCTCGCTGTGCTCATGCTTATATGAATTTCACTTATATTTGCAATTTCAGTTGCATCTTGTCAACTGAGAATACTCATCATGTTCACAAAACCGATGCAACATGTTATATATACATATATTGTGCGTACACGATGCTCTTTTTGTTTCTTCCACTTTCAGCTTACCCAAAGACGAGGACGGCTTTTCTTGAAGACAGGGAGGATGATGATGATCTATCCATGGAATATGATGATTCTACTGTCGGTGTAATGGATACCGGGGTATCCCGGTCCACCGGCTCCTAGGCCCCGTCATCGGCCCATCTTCAGCCCAGGAGATAATCAACGATACGAGTCACGGAGAAGACCCTCACGAGGAGGCGCCTCGTGAGGAGAACGAAGATGGAAACCGCTAAGGACCAGAAGACCTCCTCACGAGCCCCTGCTGGTGAGGAGATGACGCACGCCCACGCCAGCTCAGCACGTTGGCGTGTAGAGCAAGAAGACAACGGGCAGAAGACCGCGTACCGCCCACGCTACCCCCGACAGGGAGGAGACCAACTTTCTCTGTGCCTGCCCAAAGCGGCACAGTGGCAGTTGGCCACCTCCCTAAATATAGCATGGACGGTGCAGGGCGCCAGAGGAGGACGTCAGCCTCCTCCACCCACTCCTGTGGACCGGCGCCGCTACCCTACGAAGACCAAGTCTACAGAAGAATATAGTCTACAGCTGTCCTCCCTCCTTGGCCGTGTGTGGCAACCCCTTCCCCAAGAGGATAAGGGGAAGGAGGACCTTGGCGCTATAAAAGGAGGGGAGGCCACCCCTTAGAGGGGATCCGGTCTGATCTGATCTTCATCTTCTTCAAGCTGCTAGTTGGGCACGCAAGTTCTTCAACCTCTGGCCAACTTGAGCGTTGTAACCAAGGCCTTGTACTCCTCGCGAGGTGTCGCGTCGTAATACAAGAAGGCAGGAAGTAGGGGTTTTACCTCACCACGAGGGCCCTGAACCTGGGTAAAGCTCGGTCTCCCTCTCTGCAGTGCGTTGCGCGTCCGACAATCGAGGCTTCCGTCACCGTGTTTCGTTGCGATCCAAGATCTCACACGTTCAGCCCCCTGCGTTCGAATCTTCGGGTCCGTCGCGTGGTACCCTGTGTTCTTGCGACACGAAATCCATCGACATTTGGCGCGCCAGGTAGGGGGTTGTGGTGTGTTTTCTTCTAGATCTGCTTCGACATGGCCGACGCCAACGCAAGGCTCGAGCGTCTTCGCCGTCGCAACGCTGTTCGGGGGCAAACCGAGCCCATCTTCCGTCGTCATGAAGCTTCGGCCGAGGAGGAAGAGGAGGAAGATCTGGAGTCCTCCTACCTCCCGTCCGGGCGGACAGAGCCTTCGCTCTCCTTCACCGCCACCGCCACTTCTCGCGCTCGTTCTGGGAGTCAGCTGTCTCCTGCGCAGGCACTCGCCATGGCGCAGGAGCTGCTGCGCTATCAACCCACCGACGACGGGCGTGAGGGGTGGCGCGCTCGAATCGCCGAGCTCGTCGCCATCGCCAACTAAGACCCGGCCTTGGGAGGAGCCCAGGGCGCGGGGAACCCAGATCCGACGGCGGGACATCGCGTCCCGGGCGCCGGAGATGGAGGGGCCAACAAGGCCAAGAAGGTGGTTTCCCGCGCCGCATCTTCGCCGCGCGGGGAGCCCAGCTGCCAAATCGTCCAACGCGCTCCGGATGACGCATGCGTCTCCCTCGAGCGCCGCCGCGAAAATCATGACCGCGCCATCGATGATATCGGCGAAGCTGGCAAGAACGTCAGGACCCCCGGCGTCCCGATCTACAACCCCGGGTGTCTTGCCCTCACTTGCCAGCAGCGCTACGTCGTCTGGCCTGACAAGTTCAAGCCAGACATCAGCGCGCGTTACGACGGGACCACAAATCCCGTCGAATTCCTCCAACTCTACATCGTCGCCGTCCAGGCTGCGCGTGGAGATCAGCGCGCCGTCGCTAACTGGTTTCCCATGGCCCTCAAGGACGCTCCGCGAACCTGGCTCATGAATCTTCCTCACGAATCCGTGACGTCGTGGAAGGATTTATGTCGTTAGTTCGTTGCCAACTTCATGCCCACGTACGAGCGCCCCGCAACTAAGAACGATCTTAAAGCGGTGCGTCAGTATAAGGGCGAGACGCTGCGTCAGTACATCCAGCGCTTCAGTCAGATGAGGAACAAGATTCCTAGGATCTCCAACGAGGAGGTCATCTCCGCGTTCTCCACGGGTGTCTCCGACGTCAAGATGCGGGAGAAGCTGTCCGTGAATGATGAGCTGACTTCCGTCGTCAGGCTCTTCGAGATCGCCGACCGCTGCGCCAAGGCTGAGGAGGGGAGGCTCTTCGTGCACAATCTGCCGGAGGCGCCTCCCCCAAAGCCGAAGTCCAAGGACCCCAAGCGAAAGGAGGCTGCAGCCCTTGCGGCGGAGCCAGATCATAAGCAACGCCGCGGGGACCGCTCCGATCGCGATAAAGGTTGACGTCGCCGCTACTGCGTCATCCACAAGAAGGACACCCATAATACCGAGGATTGTTGGATTGTCCGGAAGTTTCACGAGGAAAATGGCGTCGCCAAGCGTCGCGGGGGCGGCCGCAGCAACGGCAAGAGCGGATCCCGGGGCGATCGCCGCGACGACGACCGCGAGGAGGGTCGCCGCCGTGGGGGTCTGTCTCGAGACGATCCCGAGCCGCTGCCGCTGCCCCCACCAGCAAACGATCGTCGGGAGGAGAACCAGGGGGGCTATCAAGAGCCGCGAGACTTCGTCGCTTGCCTCCTGGGTGGAGCTCAGGCTCCTCTGTCAAATCGGCACTTCAAACAGCTGTCGCGAGAGATTGCGGCGGCACAGCCTAACTTCGGCAATCGCCTAATGAAGTGGTCGACGTGCAAGATTGGCTTCGACGAGGAGGATCATCCGGCTTCCACAAGGGGCGTGGGCACAATCCCCCTCTTGTGAACGCCAACCATCAACAACGTCGCCGTCAATCGCACTCTCATCGACGGAGGGGCGGGCCTCAACATCATCTCCGTCGAGATCTTCGAAAAAATGCAGGTGCCGTACCATCGGCTCATGCCGACTCGGCCGTTCTTCGGGGTAACCGAGGGATTTACAACGCCAATTGGGCAGGTAAGCCTGCCCGTCACCTTCGGCACCCGGGACAACTACAGGACGGAAAGCCTCGACTTCGACGTCGCCTACATCGCCCTGCCATACAATGCCATCCTCGGCTACCCAGCCTTGGCTAGGTTCATGGCAGCAACACATCATGGCTTCAACGTCCTCAAGATTCCGGGCACCAACGGCACGATCACCGTACGCTGCAATGAGAAGGATGCTCTCCGATTAGTTGAGCATGTCTACCGTGAGGCCGCCACCATGTTCCCCGCCGACGAAGATCTACTGGAACACTCCGGCGACCTCACGAGGAAGAAGCAGCTCGTATCCCAAGAGCGAGCTGCTGCGAAGAAGGCCTCTCTCGAGCCCCACCTTCTGGGTTCGACAGGGAAGAAGTTCGCCGCCTCAGTATCGCCTACTCCAAGCGAGGACCTGGACCATCCGATGATGGACATGAGCATTGGGGAAGCTGCGGTACCCTCAGGCAGGAGGCCCCAGTTTACCCAGGAGCGCTCGGCAACCAAGAAGGTCCCGCTACAGGCTGGGGGCTGCGAAAACTTCGTCACCATCGGGGCAGGGCTTTTCCCCAAATAGGAAAGCGCGCTCGTCACCTTCCTACGGGCAAATTCTGACATGTTCGCTTGGACACCGTCAGATATGCCCGGCGTTCCCAGGGAGGTGATTGAGCACCACTTAGCCGTGTGCCCTCAGGCACACCCCGTGAAGCAGAAGACTAGGAAGCAAGCGCAAGAGAAGCAAGACTTCATCGTCAAGGAGATAGAGAAGCTGAAGAAGGCCAAGTTGATATGCGAGGTGGCCCACCCCACCTGGATTGCTAATCCGGTGGTCGTCCCAAAGGCTAACGGCAGTGGGCGCCTCTGCGTGGACTTCACAAGTCTCAACAAGGCCTGTCCCAAGGATCCATATCCCCTCCCGAGGATAGATCAAATCGTCGACTCCACCGCCGGCTGCGACCTCCTTTGCTTCTTGGATGCTTTCTCCGGCTATCATCAGATCAAGATGACAAAGGAGGACGAAGAGAAGACCGCCTTCATCACGCCCTGTGGGGTGTACTGCTACGTCTGCATGCCCTTCGGCCTGAAGAACGCAGGAGCAACATTCCAAAGGCTCATGCGTAAGGCCCTGGGGGCTCAGATGGGAAGGAATGCGGAAGCCTACATCGACGACATCGTCGTCAAGACTCGCGAGGGTCATACCTTCATCGAGGATCTGGAGGAGACATTCGTCAACCTGAGGAAGGTAAACATCAAGCTCAACCCCGCCAAGTGCGCCTTCGGCGTACTGTCGGGGAAACTGTTGGGGTTCCTCGTGTCCAATCGTGGGATAGAGGCGAACCCCGACAAGGTCAAGGCCATCAAAGAAATGCGTCCTCCGCGTAATCTCAAGGAAATGCAACGCCTCGCGGGGTGCATGGCAGCCCTGGGGCGCTTCATCGCGAGGAGTGGGGAAAAAGCTTTGCCCTTCTTCAAGCTCATGAAGCGCACCGGGAAGTTTGAGTGGACTCCGGAAGCCGACAAGGCCTTCGCCGAGTTAAAAAGGTACCTCACGAGTCCACTGATCATGGTTGCCCCAACCCCCGGAGAGCCCTTGCCACTCTACATCGCGGCAACTCCAAGGACTGCAAGTGCCGTTCTCATTGCGGAGCGGGACGTCAAGGTAATCGCCAGAGAGGAGGTCACTCCTCCCAGCTCGGGGGCTCCTCGCGAGGAAGAGGCCGCTTCACTTCCCGCCCCTCGAGAGGAGCCGCCCGAGGGATCTTCACCGACCGAGCCGCTCTCTCAGAGCAACGCTCAAAAGCCTCCTGAGGAGGAGCCTTCCGAGGGTGTCGTCAAGGTGCAAAAGCCTATGTACTTCGTCAGTACGGTACTGCGCGACGCGCGGGAACGCTACACTATGCAGCAAAAGTTGCTCTACACCTTGCTCATCGCCTCGCGGAAACTACGCCACTACTTCCAGGGTCACCCGATTAAGGTGGTAACCGATCGGCCCCTGGAAACCGTCCTGCGCAACCCCAACGTCACCGGGCGGGTGGCTGAGTGGGCTGTGGAGCTTCAGCCTTTCGAGATCTCCTTCGAAACTACAAAGGTAATCAAGAGCAAGGCTTTGGCCGAGTTCACTGCAGAATGGACTGATCCGTTCGTAGACGAGCCTCCAGAGGTGGAGTCAACTCTCCCTGGAGAGGAGGCCCCAGGCCTCTGGGTCATGCACTTCGACGGCGCCTTCAACCTCCCCGGCGCGGGAGCCGGTGCTGTCCTAACCTCTCCCTCTGGAGACAAGCTTTTCTACGCTGTGCAGCTCTGCTTCGCGCCTGAGAACAAGGTCTCCAACAACATCGTGGAGTACGAAGGACTACTGGCTGGCCTAAGGGCAGCAAACGCTTTGGGCATCAAGCGCCTCATCGTCAAGGGAGATTCACAACTGGTTGTGAACTTCTCGAACAAGAGCTACACTCCAAGGGATGAGCACATGGCGGATTATCTTGAGGAGCATCGAAAGATGGAAAAACGCTTCCAAGGCTTGGAGCTGAAGCACATCCCGAGGGGAGAAAATGTGGAAGCCGACGAGATCGCCAAGCGCGCCTCTCATCGCCTGGCACAGCCCGCCGGCGTCTTCGAGGAGCGTCTCTTCAAGCCGTCCGCCTCTCCGTCAACATCCAAACCACCTCCTCCTTCTGCTTTGCCGCCACCGCCGGAGCAGGGGGCTCCGGATTGCGGGCCTCCTTCGGGTGACCGCGTCCTTCTGGCATTGGCTCGGCAGGAGGGAGTGGATTGGATCCTCGAGCTCAAGGCCTACCTCTCCAGCAGCAGGCTTCCTGAGGATGAAGAGGAGGCCGAGAGGATTGTGCGGCAAGCTTCGGGCTACTGCGTCAAGGACGGTGACTTGTACCGGCGTCGCCCAAATGGCGTCGCTCTGAAGTGCATATCTACTCACCAAGGCCAAGAGCTTCTAAGGGACATCCATGCCGGCGAGTGTGGCCATCATGCTTCAGCTGCGACTCTAGCCGCAAAGGCATATCGAAGTGGCTTCTACTGGCCTTCGGCGCTCGGAGATGCGGCGGAGATGGTCAAGAGGTGCGAGGCGTGCCAATTCCACGCCAAGCAGATACATCAGCCGGCGCAAGAGCTGCGGACCATCCCACTCACTTGGCCCTCTGCAGTTTGGGGTCTGGACATCCTCGATCCATTTCCCAGAGCGCAAGGGGGCTATCGCTACCTCTACGTCGCCATCGACAAGTTCACCAAGTGGGTGGAGGTGGAACCGGTGTGCACAATCCCGGCCAGGTCCGCCGTCAAGTTCATCCGTGGACTGGTCTATCGCTTTGGTGTGCCTAACCGCATAATCACCGACAACGGCAGCCAGTTCACCAGCGGCTTGTTCCGAGAATACTGCGCATCGACCGGCATCAAAATCTGCTTCGCCTCCGTCGCCTACCCCCGGAGCAATGGCCAAGCCGAGCGTGCCAACGCTGAAGTACTCAAAGGACTCAAGACGAAAAGCTTCAACGCCAAGCTCGAGGCCTGCGGCAAAAAATGGTTAGACAACCTCCAATCCATCTTGTGGTCCATCAGGACTACCGCCACCAAACCCACTGGAGAGACCCCTTTCTTCTTGGTCTATGGGGCGGAGGCTGTTCTTCCCACCGACGTCAAGTTCGGATCGCCGAGAGTGCTCGCCTTCGACGAAATTCGCCAAGAGGACCTCATCAAGGACCGCCTCCTCCTCCTCGAAGAAGCTCGGTGCCAAGCCGCGCTCCGCGCCGCGAGGTACCAGCAAGGACTACGCCGCTACCATAGCCGCCATGTTCGAGCAAGGACTCTGGAGGTCGGCGACCTGGTGCTGAGGAGAATACTCTCTCGCGAGGGCCTGCACAAGCTGTCTCCAATGTGGGAAGGACCCTTCAAGGTGACGCACATCGCCAGGCCTGGCTCGGCGCGGCTGGAAACCTCAGAAGGCGTGCCAGTGGGGAACCCGTGGAACATAGCTCATCTGCGAAAGTTCTACCCATAGGTTCCTCACGAGGAGAAAAAGACCGTTTTCACGGCACTTGTATCAGCTCAACCTGCTCTTAACCACTGATATTAAGTTATCGCGCAATGTAGCGCCTCTGCTTCGGCATGACATCAAAATGGCATGAAGTCCATTTATTTTCTGTTGTACTCCTCGCGGAAGGGGGCTAGGCACGGTGACTATGCTGGGGCCTTCGCCCGGAAAACAGCAAGCCCGAAAAACCCGAAGGGAGCGAGCTCTGGTCGGGGGCGACGGCCCCATTAACGATCACCTCTGGATGCCCATGGTGCTTAGTTCCTCGTGAAGTACGCCAGAAAATAAAAAATCTTCGAGGAAAAGTCCAAGGTGTGCCCATGGCACCCGCTAAGGACCTACCCCTCGTGAGCAACCCTCACGAGGGAGCAAAGACGCGTCGATGCATCAGCATCCGCAGGAAGATTCCCTCTCCCGAGGAAGGCCTAACGTGGCAGGATTATTGAAGACCAAGGCCGCTCCGATAAATCTTGCGAAGGAGACGCAGATCCGGAGGTCCGCGCCAGGCCCTTCACCTCATGAGCAACCCTTGTGAGGTGTCGACGGTCTCTGGGCTCTCTTAAGCGTCGACGTTTTCACGTCCGTGAGGGTCCAGCTTCCCTCAACGACGAGGAAGGCCCCGTGAATCGCCACGCGCGGCAATTTGCTCTTAGCTGCTGGCACAGATAGTGCCGCGCTCCTCCACGACGGAGAAGATCCCTGTGCCGGTCACAGGGGCATCTTATTCGCCTTATTTTTTCGTTTGTTTTATCGGTTTGTTTTTCCGTTTTCGGGGATTTGGGGTTTTTTCTTTTCCAACTCATTCTTCAACTTCTTGTCTCAGGAATCGTCCACTGTGTCATCGACGCCGAACCCGTCCCGAGCTTTGAGGTGGAGGGAGGCTTCTCGTCGATGCCTACAACTCAACAGGGCTCTCGAGCAAGCGAATGGCCAGGACAGTGAAGGACAGCAAGATGATTAACAAAAGGATTTCATTAAATTTCCCCCGGTGGGGGAAGGAGCGAAGCAGGGTGGGGCATTCCCCGCCGGCAAGGACTACGAGACGAAAGAGGGGAGGAGACTAGCTCCCCTCCCCCGAAGACTACCACGCCAGGGCCTCTTCTTCACTACGCCGGGAGCTGGGGGTAGGTGCGGCGGACGCCGTCGGCGGTGAAGATCCGCACCGTTGCCTCCAGCGTCCCCAGCTTGAAGCGGAAGACGAGGCGGTCGCCGACGCGGAGGCGACAGCCGAGGGCGAAGGGCCTCCAGCGGCCGGCGAGGATGACGTTGCCGTTCGCCCCGAAGAGGATGTCCACAGGCCAGAAGAGATCTGGCCTGCTTTGCTCCCCTAGGGCGATCTCCCCGGCGGCCGGGCCATGAGCGTGAATCGCCCTCCGGATGGCGTCGGGCAGCCGGAGGGAGTTGAAGCCCGGGGTGTCGACGACGACAAGGAGCTCCAAGAAGCGGGACCCTGGGGCGATGAGGGGTCCCAGCAGCGCCGCCGCCAAGGGGCGCGGAGTGGCGACCACTCCGTTCATCGGCGGCGCTGGAGGATCTGCAGCAGGGGGAGGGGGGCCCAGGGCGGCCTCCACCTCCCGGAGGGCCCGGTCGATGCTCCCCGAGGCGCGGGGAGCAGGCGCCGCCGCCAGCGGCGACGGCAGGTTCAGGGCGCCTCCACGCGCAGGACCCCTGAGGGTCAGGGCGCCGGAGGTCCCCGCGGCGGCACGGCTCGCCTCGCCCTGCCGCGGTGCGCCAATGCGGAGGGGGCCGCCGGCGCCAGGCGTCCACTGGGCTGGGACTTTCGCCTTCTTCCCGCTGCCCAGGGGGCGCCCGCGGCGCTTCGCCCCAGAGCTCGATCCCACGGCGGCGGCGGAGTTGGAGGAATCCATGAGCTTGGGGGCGAGGAAGCGGAGGTGGCACTGGAGGAAGGAGGTGAAGTGCCGGAGGTCTTGAGGAGGACCTATTTAAGGGGGGCGTCTGGCGTCGATGCGTCAAATCCTTGCGCGGGAATCGAAGCGTTGGCACGGCGCTCTGCAGTCAAGCGAAACATCATTACTGCAGGTTGACGCCTCGAAGACCGTAGCGTCACCCGCCGTTTCGTCTCGCCAGCTGCGGCCGCGCCACGCGTCCGGAGTCTCTGCTTCTTCACATGGTCCTCTGACCGCACGGTTGACGCGTGCCGTTGGAGGGCCCAGTCGCTTCGGGGGACCCCGACCCTTCGCTTCCTCAAGAGGGCGCGTTGCGGGCCGGGCTCCCGGGGGCTACTGTCGGTGTAATGGATACCGGGGTATCCCGGTCCATCGGCTCCTGGGCCCCGTCATCGGCCCATCTTCAGCCCAGGAGATAATCAACGATACGAGTCACGGAGAAGACCCTCATGAGGAGGCGCCTCGTGAGGAGAACGACGAAGGAAACCGCTAAGGACCAGAAGACCTCCTCACGAGCCCCTGCTGGTGAGGAGATGACGCACGCCCACGCCAGCTCAGCACATTGGCGTGCAGAGCAAGAAGACAACGGGCAGAAGACCACGTACCGCCCACGCTACCCCCGACAGGGAGGAGACCAACTTTCTCTGTGCCTGCCCAAAGCGGCACAGTGGCAGTTGGCCACCCCCCTAAATATAGCATGGACGGTGCAGGGCACCAGAGGAGGACGTCAGCCTCCTCCACCCACTCCTGTGGACCGGCGCCGCTACCCTACGAAGACCAAGTCTATAGAAGAACATAGTCTACAGCTGTCCTCCCTCCTTGGCCGTGTGTGGCAACCCCTTCCCCAAGAGGATAAGGGGAAGGAGGACCTTGGCGCTATAAAAGGAGGGGAGGCCACCCCTTAGAGGGGATCCGGTCTGATCTGATCTTCATCTTCTTCAAGCTGCTAGTTGGGCACGCAGGTTCTTCAACCTCTGGCCAACTAGAGCGTTGTAACCAAGGCCTTGTACTCCTCGCGAGGTGTCGCGTCGTAATACAAGAAGGCAGGAAGTAGGGGTTTTACCTCACCACGAGGGCCCTGAACCTGGGTAAAGCTCGGTCTCCCTCTCTGCAGTGCGTTGCGCGTCCGACAATCGAGGCTTCCGTCACCGTGTTTCGTTGTGATCCAAGATCTCACACGTTCAGCCCCCTGCGTTCGAATCTTCGGGTCCGTCGCGTGGTACCCCGTGTTCTTGCGACACGAAATCCATCGACATCTACTTGTTTGAGCTGGAAGGAAATATTGAGCCTAACTAATAATAATGATAAGGTGAATTCTTTCCTAATTGAAGAGAATGTTTTGATATCTCCGAATTATATACTACCTAAGGCAAAGTACTGTGTTGTATTTAGGTATGTCATCTGTCAAGATATCGCCAGCGGGAGGAGAGGGAGGACGGCGATCAAGAGACAAGTGGAGATCATGTCTGCATGAGCACGAGCATGTGATGGCGCACTAGGACTGCTCACGACACGATGTCTACACGTCTAAGGCGCGCCACACACATGGCCTGCGTGCCAGAAATAGGCCGAACCCATATATGGGTCGGTATGTACTCGTTTGAGTCGAACCGAGTCAGTTTGGGCCCAAACCAGGTTGGTTTTGGGCCAGGTCCATGATGAGGATGCCCCAGCCTCCCTTAAGTATCCATGGGCGCCCCCTCAAGTCCCTTAGACCACGTTTAAACAAAACCCTAGTTTCTAGACAGAACCAAGTGTTCCTCTGAAATTATTCACACCAATTCGTATCGATCTGGTGTTCGTTCTTCTGAAAGTCTGAGTGTAATCTGCTATTCCATTGGGAATTAGTATATTGCATCACCGCTTCGTGGTCGGCGGCTACGTGCGCAAGCGTGTGACGTTGCGAATATCCAAAGGGTTGAGAGCTGTTGCGCTGGCAGCAGGGATTAGCCGGAGAGTTTACAGCGACACTCGAGTTATCTTCATCACCATCATCGCCATCTACATCGCGCTCGCTGAGAAGATCGGGACACCCCTTATCACACTCGCCGCTCTTGCTCCCAACCATCTCGCGGACGGTTTGGAGCTCGCGGTCGCCCTTGACGTGGGAGTTGAGAAGAGGCACTGCCGGTGGCACCTCTGCCCCAGAAGATCGTCCTTCTCCGGTGGCCCTGCGAGGTGCCATTTCGCAGCGGGTTGAGGGCGGATCTCAGAGAGGGTCTGAATGCAAGAGCAAGATGGATCCGCAAGTTCTACAGGAGGAGGTGGCAGCGGTGATGCGTTGGTGGAGGGGAGGAGAGTGCCTTCTCTGCTAAGCTTTAAAGGAGGCAGAGAGGGCACGGTTTCCAAAGTGTCGCCTTTGACGCGATGGTTTGAAACGCCCGTTACTCTCTGCGCGGCGCATGATCTCCACGTCGCTTCGTCTCGCCAGCCACGGTCGCGCCATGTGTCCACAGTTTCTGCATCTTCACATGGTCCTCTGACCGCATGCATTGACGCGTGCCGTTGGAGGGCCCAGTAGCTACTGGGGCCCCCTGACCCTTCGCTCCCTCAAGAGGGCGCGTTTGTGGGCTAGGCTCCCGGGGGCTACTGTCGGCATACTGGATACCGAGGTATCTCGGTCCACCTGCTCCTAGGCCACTTCAACGGCCCAGCTTCGGCCTAGGAGTGCAATGAAGACCGAAGCTCGGGAAGGAAGACCCTCATGAGGAGGCGCCTCATGAGAAGAACGATGATAAACCGCTAAGGACCAGAAGCCCTCCTCGCGAGGGGAGGGACCAGATCTACGATAGCTCAGCACAATCCTGCGTTGGCGAAAGGATAAGATAAGAAGATAGCGTACCGCCCATGCTACCCGACAAGGGGGCGACCAGCTCTGCCATGTCTGCATAAAGCTGCACAGTGGTTGTTGCTCCCCCTAGCTAAAAATAGGGTTGACGGTGCAGGGCGCCAGAGGAGGACGTCAGCTTTCCTCCATCCACTCCCGTGGACCGGCGCCACTGCTCTACGTAGACCAAGACCACCGAAGACTAAAGACTACAGCTGTCCCTCTCCTTGGCCGTATTCTGGCAACCCCTTCCCCAAGTTGATGAGGGGAAGGAGGACCTCAGCGCTATAAAAGGAGGGGAGGCTGCCCCTTAGAAGAGAACCCCAATTCTCAAGTTCTAGCTAGGCTGAGTAGGTTCTTCTACCTCCGGCCAGGTAGAACTTTGTAACCAAGATCTTGTACTCCTCGTGAGCTGTCGCATTGCAATACAATAAGGAGGAAGTAGGGGTTTTACCTCACCACGAGGGCCCTGAACCTGGGTAAGGATCGCTGTCACTGTCTGTCATGCGTCGAGCTCTACGGCGTGTCGAGTCTTCCGTCGTCGGGTTTCGTCGCACTCTAGATCTCACGCGTACAGCCCCTGCGTTCGAATCTGTTAGGTCCTTTGCGTGGTACCCCGTATTCTTGCGACACGAAATCCACCGACACATAGTGATACCTGACTTGTTGTATATGAATAGTGATGTGTCTGCCTTGGATGCCAAAAAACCAAGTTCTTGTAGTTTGGAACTTAACTTGGCGAACCATGCCCTTGGAGCTTGTTTGAGTCCATATAGTGACTTATCAAGTTGCACACATGATGAGGCGCATTTGGATTCTCATAAATGGGTGGCTGCCTCATATAAACCTCTTCTTCCAGAACACCATGGAGAAACGTGTTCTTCACATCTAGTTGCCTCAAACTCCATCCTTTGGATACTACAATGGCTAGAACAAGTCTTATAGTAGTAGATTCAACAACAGGACTAAAGGTATCCTCATAGTCTATACCATATCTTTGCTTAAATCCTTTTGCTACTAATCTAGCCTTATATCTATCAATAGTACCATCAGCTTTCCTTTTTATCCTATAGACCCACTTACAGTCTATTAGATTTCTACCTTCCTTGTGTGGTACTAAATGCCATGTTTTTTATCTACTAGAGCCTTATACTCATCATCCATAGATCCTTTCCAATTTTTATTAGCTAGAGCTATTTGTAGATTTGCAGGTTCACGAGACTCACTACTAGTGCAGGATAAACCGTATCTAATTGTACCATCCATATTTTTTTAGTTTAGAGTTACCAGTTTTTGATCTCGTTCTATAATTCGCAGCTGCAGGTTGAGCTACAGCATGCTCGGGCGCAGAGGATCCACCCGAATCATCCTCCTATCGACGAACAGAGAAGTCTAGCGCAAGTGCGGACCCGTGACCTGCTACGCGCCACGGGTCGGTCTCCGAATTGTTGGAGGTAGTGATGAGGATACAATCATGGATCATGCTGATTTTGACTGTTTGAGCTGGAAGGAAATATTGAGTCTAATTGATGATTATTATAAGGTGAATTCTTTCCTAATTGAAAGAATGTCTTGATATCTCCGAATTATATACTACCTAAAGCGATGCACTATGTTGTATTTAGGTATGTCATCTGTCAAGATATCGCCAGCGGGAGGAGAGGGAGGACGGCGATCGAGAGACAAGCGGAGATCAAGTCTGCATGAGCGAGAGCACGTGATGGCGCACTAGGACTACCTACGACACAATGTCTACATGTCTAAGGCGCGCCACACTCCTGGCCTGCGTGCCAAAATAGGCCGAACCCATGTATGGGTCGGTATGTACCAGTTTGAGTCGAACCGAGTCTGTTTGGGCCCAAAACAGGTTGGTTTTGGGCCAGGTTTTTGCCCAGGTCGCCCCGACCCCTTTAAGTACCCCTGGGGCGCCCCCTTGTGTCGTTTAGACTACGTTTAGATTACCCCCAAACATCAGAACGAAATTGCTTGTAAGCTTTCCTCTGAAATCATATATTCCTCTGTGTTTCGCTCGGAATATCTACCCCACTCCAAGTTTGTTTCGATCTGGAGTTTTGCTACTGAGAATTCAAGTGTGATCTGCTGTTCCATTGGGAATTAGGAGATTGCAGAACCGCTTCGTGGTCGGCGGCTACGTGCGCAGGTGTGTGGTGTCTCGAATATCCATAGGGTTGAAGATCTGTTGCATTGGCAACGGGGGAACAGCCGGAGAGTTCGTGTGCGTCTCACAGATTATCTACCAAGTTATCATCCATCTACATCGGCTCACTGAGAAGATCGGGCAACCCCTTATCGAGGTACTGGTTTTAGTAGCTGATCGTCTTTCGCGTATCTTTTTCTCAAATCTGTAGGAGTCTAGGATCCCCGTTCTTTTCTGCATCTTCGTTTCAGTTTTCGTCTTCGTTTGATCCCTCTTTGATCTTCTTCTTCTTCCCTAAACTGGTGGATGTGTACGTATTCTTGAGGAGGCAGACAAACTAGATCGGATCGGTTAAAAAAAAAAAATCTGATCGCTAGTTTGTTTGCACGTTGCGTGCAGATCGGAAACAAGTAAAAAAAAGGAGTAAAAACAAAGGAGTAAAAAAAACAAAATACAAAAATTCTGAATCGCTGCGTGCGCTGCACCCCAGACAGCCTTTGTGCTCTGGCGTGAGTCCTATTTCAAAAAAAAAAAGACAAACTTTTTTGTCCGTTTCGCCTCGCCGTCGCGCTGCCGTGTGTTTCCGGCGTCGTACATCTCTGCCGTTGACATATTTTTCGTCGGTTTCTTATCCGCAACAGCGTATTACCACTGTGTCCACATAGCACCCTTTCTACACGATTTTGATCGCTTTAGCTACAGCCTATCTACAGCATCGTGTTAGGAGCTTACCCATACGAGACTAGCTACTTCGTGCTCATCAGGCTGCTGCCGTGTGCGCAATCTTGTGCCTGTTCGTCGAGCCAGTGCTAGCGTCTCTCTTGTGCATTGCAACACGAGCTACTGTGCGTCGTCACTTATATCTTTTTGAGCTCACTTTTCAGAGTTGCTTTGCCCCGTTTATCTCCACCGTGTGTGTTTCCGTGGGTCTTTGTCATACGATCAGCACTAGGACTTGTATTTCGGTGTACTTAGGATTTCCTACCTACAGCTCCACCATATATATACCCTGGTTGTCGTGTGATAATCTTTCCCTCGGTATTCGCTTGATCACACACATGCACGTGGTTGTTTGCTGTGAGTGGTAAGTTGCTTTAATTCACTTTGGAACGGTAAGATTCATTGTCTTTTCAGTTTTGAGTGATTTGAGTGTTTCCACCATATATACACATTTTTTTTACTGCACTAATCATGGCAGATGACGTTACGGATAATATGGAGGCTTGCAAATATCACTTCTTCCGTCGCAGATATTGTAGTGTTACTTTTTGGGAGGAAGAACGTGGTGACTTTGATGGTGATGGGCTCTTTCACCATAGTGCGATGATTGGAGAGCGATGTGCTGCAATCACCATTGATAAAAACTCTACTGTCAATTTACTCAGCATTGAGGTCGTGGAGAAGTTGCACCTCGTGACACGTGCCAGTAAAGTGCCGTATCTATTGCATTCATCATATGGCACCTTGCTGATTTCACACATAGCTGAAGTTCCTCTTACTTTCGGAGGGCATACCGAGGTTGTTCCTTGTGGTGTATCTCCTATGCCACTTGACTCTTGTCACATTCTATTGGGATATCCTTGGTGCCACAACTATCAAGTTCAGCCTTGTCGTGATGTGGCAAAAGTTTCTTTCAAGTGGAATAAGAAGCGGCGTGCTTTGCTACGTCTAACAGCTGAACAGTTTCATAAGAATCATCTTCTTCGCAAGGAGAGGACAAAGGAGTTCTGCTTGTCGCCTAAGCACAAGGTCATGATGGATGGTGCTATTCCCATTATTTGCCATCTTGACCATGGTGTGTTTCACAACCCATGTGAGAATGAGAGCCACATAGCCAAATTGAGTGAGAGTGTTATAAAAAGTGAGCTGTGTGATTCCACTAAACGTGAGGTTGAGAGCATACACTTTGAGAGTATGAGCGAAAATGAAAACACAAGAGTAGTCGACGATAGGATATGTGAGGATATTGCAACTAATATAACTCTGTCTACTCCTAGTGTTGTTTCTTGTGATATGCAGGTTTCTTTTGAAGAAAGGGAGCCGCCTATTTTACAACCTGCATCACCGGTTTGTGCATTATCACTTGAGGAGGATGTTCCGGTGCCTACTTCTTCTGAGGAGCATGTCATTGACATAGGTACTGATTTGGAGCCACAACCAGCAACTATGGATAATCTTTGTGAGTCTACTCCTTTGCTGGTTCCTTCTAGTGATTTATCGTGCATTAATGTTTCAGCACCATGTGATAATTTGCATATTTTGAATTTTGATCATGTGGTAGTGTTGACACATAAGGAAGTACTTGCTAGAATACCATCGAATGAAATTGTGTATTCCATCATGCTAAAAGAACCTCTTAGTTTGCGTTGTGCTCTGAATAAGATTTCTGACATTTCATATTTGAATTCTCGCACACATGCCTATTGCTTCATGTTTTACTTGATTGGTGAATATAGCATGAATGATAATTTTCTAGTCGATCACATCTGCATAACTTGTGATAGAATTACTGAACTGAAACTTGATGTTCTCAGTCCTATATGCAATGTGTCGCAGTCCTTTTGTTGTGGGACACTAGATTATGTTCGAGATAGTATGCAACTATATTCTGGCCTAGTTGATATACTGCAACCAACCAACTTACTTTTACCTGTGTTGGAGTGTTCTAATTCTGCTAGAATAGAATCAGATTTCTCATATCCGTTTTCCTTGTCCCAACACATGCTGCATTTATATGCTACTAAAATATACTTCACTTATATTTGCAAATTGAGTTGTATCTTATGCACTGCAAGTATTGATCATGATAGGTCTATTTGTTCTACATATCAGTGCAGCGCAGCTGAGGCATGGCATAAATCAATTTTGTTTTCACATATTTTGGATTGGTTTGACCTTGTTCATCATAAATTTGATCATCGATCTTCTTTGAGAAAACTGAATTTAATACTGAACAACAAGATTCTATATCTCTTTGTTTTTCACCATGATCATGATTCTTTACACTTCACTTGTACCTGCAATTTAAGTTGCTTGATGTATAGTAGATATATTTTTCACATGAACAAAAATAATACAACATGTTATGTATACATATACTCTGCGTACACGTTGTTCTTCTTGTTCCTACCACTTTCAGCTTACCCAAAGCCGAGGACGGCTTTTCTTGAAGAAAGGGAGGATGATGAGGATACAATCATGGATCATGCTGATTTTGACTGTTTGAGCTGGAAGGAAATATTGAGTCTAATTGATGATTATTATAAGGTGAATTCTTTCCTAATTGAAAGAATGTCTTGATATCTCTGAATTATATACTACCTAAAGCGATGCACTATATTGTATTTAGGTATGTCATCTGTCAAGATATCGCCAGCGGGAGGAGAGGGAGGACGGCGATCGAGAGACAAGCGGAGATCAAGTCTGCATGAGCGAGAGCACGTGATGGCGCACTAGGACTACCTACGACACAATGTCTACATGTCTAAGGCGCGCCACACTCCTGGCCTGCGTGCCAAAATAGGCCGAACCCATGTATGGGTCGGTATGTACCAGTTTGAGTCGAACCGAGTCCGTTTGGGCCCAAAACAGGTTGGTTTTGGGCCAGGTCTTTGCCCAGGTCGCCCCGACCCCTTTAAGTACCCCTGGGGCGCCCCCTTGTGTCGTTTAGACTACGTTTAGATTACCCCCAAACATCAGAACGAAATTGCTTGTAAGCTTTCCTCTAAAATCATATATTCCTCTGTGTTTCGCTCGGAATATCTACCCCACTCCAAGTTTGTTTCGATCTGGAGTTTTGCTACTGAGAATTCAAGTGTGATCTGCTGTTCCATTGGGAATTAGGAGATTGCAGAACCGCTTCGTGGTCGGCGGCTACGTGCGCAGGTGTGTGGTGTCTCGAATATCCATAGGATTGAAGATCTGTTGCATTGGCAACGGGGGAACAGCCGGAGAGTTCGTGTGCGTCTCACAGATTATCTACCAAGTTATCATCCATCTACATCGGCTCACTGAGAAGATCGGGCAACCCCTTATCAGGTAGCCGCTCCGCGCGCTGATGCGGTCCCGCGGCTGGGAATGCGCCGCATGGCTCCACTAGATTCGCTCACATCGGTGTCAGCCGGGTCCCGGTGCGGACCATGCGCGCCTGACGCACGCGCAGACCCCAGCGACGATTCGTGTGCGGATCCCGGTGGTGATTCTTCTCTTCTATCCCAGGTTTGTGTGATTCGAGGCAAATTTTCTTTGTGTCTCACGCATGTACGCCAGTTTCCTGTATTTGCTTCATTCTCCCTCGTTTCAACTCGGTTTTGCACAAAATTTTCTTCTGTCCATTGTTGTACCTGAGGAGCACCACTTAAGATAGGAATTATAGAGTCATTAGGTGTTAGATCAATGCATTGTTATGCCCCCTCATGAGATGACACCGGTTGATTGACAAGGAACTCCGGGAGAAGAAGGATTTGCTAGCTAAGAAGAGAACCGGCATTGGGATGAAGATTGGCAAAGGGAAACACCATTTCATCAAAGACGACATCACGAGATATATAGACTCGCCTAGAACTGACATCTAAACACTTGACCCCTTTGTCATGTGACTATAACCAAGAAAGACACATTGCATTGATCGAAAAGCAAGTTTTCTTTTGTTAAAGGGTCGAAGGTTGGGCCAGCAGGCACAACCAAAAACTCGAAGAGAAGCATAATCTGTTGTTTTATGGAGGAGTCGTTCCATGGGTGTTTCGTGATCGATGACTTTGGAGGGCAGCATATTGATGAGATATGCGGCACACAAGAAGGCTTCATCCCAAAATTTTAGTGCCATTAAAGCATTAGCATGTAGAGCAAGGCCTACTTCTACAATGTGGCGTTGCTTTTGTTCAGCTTAACCATTTTGCTGATGCGCATGAGGGCAAGATACATGATGTTCAATGCCTATTTTTGTAAAGGAGTTTAGTTTTTCATACTCTCCTCCCCAATCAGATTGTATTGCAAGGATATTTTTATCAAATTGGCATTCAACAAGTTGCTGGAAATTTTCAAATACTTGGAAAACATCAGATTTTTTCTTGAGAAGATAAATCCAAGTAAATTTACTAAAATCATTGATGAAGCTTACATAATATGTGTATCTCCCTACTGAGCTAGGTGTTGGTCCCCAAACATCGGAGAACACAAGTTGCAAAGGAGAAGTGGATACACTAGTAGACCTCATGTATGGAAGTTGATGGTGTTTGGCTCTTTGGCAAGAGTCACAAACCGACTCAACACTAGACTTATTTGAAAAGGGTAAATCATAATTGCTAAGAACTTGTTGAACAATGCGAAAGGAAGGATGTCCTAAACGACTGTGCCATCATGAAGCTGAAGGCTTGGTGACACTGTGGACTTGTTTATTCTTGATTGGTGATGAAGATATCAATGAGTAGAGTCCACGCACGCATCTACCTTTAAGAAGAACTCTCTTCGTCGCCTGATCCTTGACAAAAAAATACCATGGATGAAATTCAATGAAGACATTGTTGTCTTTAGTAAAACGATGAACGGAGAAAAGATTTTTTATGGCATGAGGAACATGGAGGACATTGTTTAGATGTAATGATTTAGAGGGAGTATTAACAATTGCATGACCAACAAGACTAATGCACATACCTTGCCCAATTGCCGCGTGAATCTGCTCGCGGCCCTTGTACTTCTCCTTCATGGTGAGCTGATTGAGCTCACCGGTGATGTGGTCGGTGGCACCGGTATCGCCGTACCAGTTGGTGTCCACCTTGTAGAAGGCACCATAGGCGCCCTTGTCCTCCTATTCTTCTTCATATTCTTCTTCTTCCTTGTAGCGGCACCAGCACTTGTGTGCTATGTGGCCCGGCTTGCCACAGATTTGACACATGATGGCATCGCGGTCCTTGCCGCCGATCTTGCCTCCTCCATGGCAACCATTGACGATGTTGCCACCGTGTTGATGACGCCCGCCGCAGTTGCTATTGCCACGACATCCATGACGCCCTCCATGATAGCCACGCCCACGCGGACCTCCATGTCCACGCGATGCTTAGTTGACAGAGGAGCCGCCCCCAGCGTCACCGCCGAGAAGCTCCATGCATCTGTCGAGGGCAAAGACATGAGCACATAGCTCACTGATGGTCATGTCTTCAGCGTTGTTGACTCCGATGGCGGCGAAGAGGGAGTTGTAGGAGTCATCGAGGCCTGCAAGAAGATACTTGACGAGCTCCTCTTGATCAATGGGCCGACCTGCTGCTGCAAGCTCGTCAGCGTAGCCCTTCATCTTGGTGAAGAACTGCGACATAGTCATGCCGTCCTTCCTTGTCCTTGTGAGAGCGACGCGAAGGTTCGAGACCCTCGTCTTGGACTGGGAAGCAAACATAGTCTTGATTACCCCCCAGACTTCCGCCGCTGTTTCCATCCCGATGACAGAGACGAGGATGTCCAGCGATAAGGTGTTGACGAGGAAGTTTAGGACCTGCTGGTGCGTTGCTACCCACATGTTGTAGGCGGGGTTGGGCTCTTCAGTTGCCTTGTCATCCTTCTGGACTGTCAACATCTCAGTTGGCGCCTCCACCTTGCTATCGAGGAAGCACATCAGGTGATTACCTCGAATTGGTGGCAGAACCAACGACTGCCAGATGAGGTAGTTGCTCCTCGTGAGCTTCCTGCTCACGCCGAGGCCAGCGAAGGAATTCGTCATGGTGATGGGAGGGAGGAGCGAGGCTAGCAGATGTGTTATTGGAAGGTTGGCTCTAATACCATATGATCGCTACTAGGTTTTAGGGAAGGATGGGTTACCTCCCATCGGTTGCATGTTATATAGAGACATCGATACATAGTTTGTCACAACGAGGAGGGAGAGAAAGAGGGAGATCGATCATGATCTTATCGATGTATCAGATCGGTACAATCTTGGAGTACAAGGAATTAACAACTTCTATCTCTAGCGTGACAGGTTTGTATCGCTAACATGCCCATCCACGAAATCATATCACACCAATGTCCCACTGCAATACGACCTGTTGCTACCAGTGCCAACAAAAAACCCTCCATGATTTATGCCGAGACTGAATTTGTACTTGATGTCAATGTGGTCTACAAAATCACATGATAAAAAAACCTCTTTTATTCAACCGAGCAAATTCAATCTAAAATCCTAAACCCTAACAACAAATATTTGTCCTTAAAACACAATGCGAGCAAGTCGTTGCCTCAAGAACATGTAGAGAAAGAGGTTGTCTGAACAGAAAGAATTGACTTTGACAACTTACCGTATGTCGGCTATGGAGATCCGCCAAGTCAATGAATAGGAGCCATGGATCATAGTCGCCATCCCCTTGACTCCTCTATCGGCAACGCAGCTTCGCCTGATCATCCCGCAAGTTCGCCGGGGTCGGATGCCCTAGGTCGTCAATCACTAAGGCCGACACATCATGTCCTCGTTTTTCTCCCCTCCTCTATTTCTACCGCATGGGAAGAAGATGCTAGTCTAAAACCGTCCAGGCATCATGGAGATGGCGGAGAGATTTAATTGGAAAACGTATAGCAAATCATGGGGACACAGCGGAGGGGTCCTAAATGCAAAATATGACTGGTCAGGGTAAGCCACGTCGGCTTGAATATGTACGTTCGCGGGCGCGGTGACCCTGTCGCCCAGCTACAACAAAATTAGTGACCATAACATCCAGATTCTAGAATACAGTGACCAAAGTGATTTTGTTTGACAATTTTAGTTACCGTGGATGTATTTTACTCTCGAGTGAACCATCGCCAGACAGCGATCGAGGATCCAGTGGCTACACGAGGGGAATGCAAATTCGCGACTTTTTCACGCAGTTGCCAATGGGAGGCATGTTAAGAACTATATCTCGGCTATAAAGAGAGGAGAAGAACTGATCACGGATCAGAACAGGAAGGTCGAGACATTCACGGAGGCATACACAGAGCTGTTGGGTAAGATCTACAATCGTGATCACGGGATCAACCTGAATGAGTTACAGCTGCCTAATCTTGATCTCAGTAGTCTGGAAGAGATATTCTTGGAGGAGGAAGTCTAGGGGTGATAAAAGAGATGCATGTTGACCACACACCTAGCCCAGGCAGATTTATTGGCGCGTTTTATCAGCGAGATTGGCCGGTGATTAAACACGACATAATGGCCGGGATCCTGAAACTGTCGGTTGGGGATAGCAGAGGCTTCACGAGACTAAAGCGAGCGCTTATTACATTGATTCCAATGAAACAAGACGCGGTGGAGATTGGAGATTTTCGACCCATAGTTTCTCAAAGCTTTTTTCAAAGCTGGTTGCGAATAGACTTCGGCCGAGATTGGGCAAAATTGTGAGCAGCAACCAATCTGCTTTCGTGAAAGGGCGTTGCCTGCATAATAACTTTGTGCTAGTCTGACAGGTCACCAGGAGAATTCATCAGAAGAGGAAGGAAGGCGTGCTACTGAAGCTGGATATCTCGAGAGCGTTCAACTCAATTTCTTGGGCCTTCCTATTTGAGGTGCTAAGGCAAGTGGGTTTTCGGAATCTGTTCCTCAAGTGGATCGCTACACTACTATACACAACCAACACCAAAGTGATCATCAATGGCCTTCTGGGAGAGAGAATTCAGCACACCCGTGGCTTACGGCAGGGAGTCCCCACTTCTCCTATGCTATATGTGATTGGGATGCAAGTACTGACGGAGACCATCTCCAAGGCCGTGGAGGCGGGGCTGCTACAAAACCTGACGGGCATAAAGCCTTTGCAGCATATATTGGTCTATGCCGATGATGTTGTGCATTCTCTTTCGGCCGGAGAGAGGTGAATTGGTTGCGGTTAGAGAAATCCTAGGCATTTTTTGAGAGGCCTCATGACTGAAGGTCAATTACCGCAAAACAACAGCTACCCTAATCAGAGAACAAGTGGGATCGGCTGAGCTAGTACAACAGATTTTGGGTTGTGTGCTGGCCCAATTCCCAATCAAGTACTTGGGTTTGTAGTTGGCATTACGGCCTCTGACTAGATCAAAGTGGCAGCCGCTTCTAGATGCGGTCACACATGTAGTCCCGGCCTGGCAGCGTGGGTTGATTGCTAGGGAAGGGAGACTGATCCTCATCAAGGCGGTGATCACCGCAAGATCTATCCACCCACTGCTCGTGGAAAACGCTCCAGTTTGGCTTCTAGAGGAAGTCGTCAAGTGGCTTAGAGCGTTCTTCTAGGCTGGGAAGCAGGAGGTCACGGGAGGGGAGTGCCTGGTCGCTTGGGGAAACGTCTGCAAACCAATCTGCTATGGGGGTCTTGGCGTGAAAGACCTACGGCTGCAGGGGCTTGCGCTTAGGGTTCGATGGGAGTGGCTACACAGGACGAACGCATCTAGGCCATGGCAAGGGCTACAGCTGCCCAATGATCCCGAGGTGGTTCAGGTCTTCCAAAGCTTGGTAACCATAATGATCGGGGATGGCAAGCGGGTACTCTTTTGGAAGGACAATTGGATTGGAGGGAGATCAGCAGAGCAGATAGCACCAGCAGTAACTTGCTTGGTTCCAACCCGAAGGAAGAACTCAAGGCTGGTCGCACACACACTGGTTCAGAATAGATGGATGTCAGATTTAGTTGGGAACCTGAGCAACATGTCTTATGAGCAGTGTGTGCGTTTATGGGTGGCGATCAGTTGCATTCCAAGGAATGAAGATGAGCCCGATGTGTTCGGATGGAAGGGGACAAAGTCGGGTGTGTACTCTGCAAAGGACACTTACAAAATGCTATGTATGGGGAGATGCATTTTCAACATGTACGAGCTGATCTGGAGATCCTATGCACCCCTGAAGTGTAAAATATTTAGTTGGCTAGCCTTGAAGCATCGGCACTGGACATCAGATAGGAGAGTCAGGCATGGGCAACAAGATCATGCTTCATGTGTCTCCAAGAGGAAGATACTATGGACCACATCTTAATGCAGTGTGCCTTTGCGAGACAGGTCTAGTACTATTGCTTACAAGCAGTAAACCTGTAGATTCAGATACCATAAGTTACTAGCACTTGGGAGTCTTGGTGGTTGGAGGCGAGGAGCAGGGTTCACGCAAGTGATCATAGACGTTTTGACGCTTTGGTGATTTAACAAGAGAACTCAATGAAGCACAGGTTGTCGAGAAGATCAAAGGGGAGTTCAGGCTCTAGGAGACGGCGATCATTGGAGGGAGGAGACGCATGCCATGAGAGTAGGCCTAGGCGTTGGTGTGGCGCGGGTGGAGTTTGTGGTGTTGACCACCGCAATTGTTGGCAATTGTTGGTTGGTCGTTCTTGTAATTGGTTGTTGCTTTCTTCTATAAATATAAGGCACGTTCTTGACGTGCTCTCAAAAAAAAGTATGGTATTAGAAATTTCATGATAGGCTCCGCTAGCTAATGGTTCATCTACAATTTGATCAACAGATTGTGAAGTTCTAAAGATTTTCCAGTACATGGAATAAAACATTAGTACTACAGAGAAACTCGCCTGATTGAACCATTCAAGCTACTATGGACTCCTGCAGCAAGTTCGGTGTCTGAACCATATTGTCAAATGGGCATTGGCCGTTACTTCCGAACTGCCAAAATCCCAAAACAAACAAAATGCTACATCAGCACCATCGGCTTTGTTGCTTGAAGGTCAATTTGTTTCTTTTGAGGAATACGCAATCTTTGTACTCCCGAAATAAGCTGCACGGGGGAGAAATTTTTTGAACTGTTGACCAATTTACAATAACACCCTTCTTGTTCGGAATTCAACGCGATCGACTCCACGACTCCACCCGCGCGATAAGCGCTCCACCTGCGTGATCAGCGCCTACGTGGGACTGGCCGCGATCAGCGCCGGCGCCTCCCTAGATGAGATCGCTACTGCCCCAGGAGAGATCGTCGCTGCCCCTGGATAGATCGCCGGCCGCCGTCCCTGGACGAGGTTGCCGCCGGTCGTCCCTGGATGAGGTCGCCGTCTGTCATTCCTGGACAAGGTCGCCACCCGCTGTTCCTGAACGAGGTCGCCATCTGCCGTCCCTGGACAAGGTCGTCGGCCGCCGTCCCCGAACGAGATCGCCGGCCACTGTCCCCGAACAAGTTTGCTGGCCGTCGCCCCTGGAAGAGCTTCCCGGCCGCCGCCCCTGCACGAGCTCCACGGCAGCCGCCCTTGGACGAGCTCGCCGGCCACCGCCCCTAGACGAGCTTGCCGGGCACCTCCCCTAGACGATTTTGCCGGCCACCGCCCCTGGACGAGGTTGCTAGCCGCCACCCCTGGACAAGCTCGTCGGCCGCCGCTCCAGGACAAGCTCGCTGGCCGCCGCTCCTGGACAAGCTCGCTGGCCACCGCTCCTGGACAAGCTCTCCAGCGTCATCCTCCACGTCTGCAGCTTCCTCGTCGATGCCCCTGTACCACGCGCAGGAGCTCCCGCGCCGACGCCCCTGTACTACAAGCAGGAGCTCCCTCGGCGATGCCCCTGCAGCGTCAGGCCATCCGCTCGAACAGGAGCTCCGCCGTCAGGCCATACTGCTGCTGCTTGCCTACATTAGAGTTTCAGAGATCCTCTGATAAATAAGAAGGTACAAATTGTACTCCAAAGAATCATCTATGCATTGTCTATGTCATTTATACTCAGGGATTGTAATCCTTGACCATGTGAGCTTACCACAGCCAATCTATGCATTTATCTAGATGGCAAGGAATGCAACCTTGACCATGCGTTGTCTATGTCAGTTCCAGCCATATTCATTTTGCTGTTAACTATCCAGGCAGTGAACAATTGGTTGCAGAAAACAAAATAGACAAAATCAAGCACATGCTACGGCTATTGAGAGAATGAACAGAAACTGAACATTCAAAATAGAAATCGACTGCATTATGAACCAACCTACAGTCAAGCACTATCATTACCTAAATTAGTAAATAACCCATTTGTCTTGCATCACCTACAAAACCTGTAAAATACCTGTACAGTGAACCTTCGGTGCATCGGTTTCTTTCATGTTTCCATTCTTAGAGGCACCAGGAATAATTGTACAGGGACGACTCAAATGGTGATTTCTCTCAAGCCATTCACCACAGCAGTCCATAACAGGATCATGAAGTACCCCATCCCAGATATTCTTCATGGATTCATAATAAAAAGTTTGCCGGACTGCAACTGATTGAGCAGCCACAGAAGAAGTTGATTGTTCTGTATTGTACGAGTTCTTGTTTTTGCTGAAGCATTCTTGCTGCTCACATTTGCAGGCTGCAAATGTCATAAACATGCAGGAGAGGTTATGAAAAACAGTAAACGAATCATAAAAGTGCTCTTGTTGGAAAAATCTTGTGCCAAATAAAACACACCTTAATAGCTTGGGTCTTCAATTTTACAGCTAGTTGCTTCTCAGTTTTCTTACAATCAATAATTTCTAGAATCACATAGCTGATGGCTAATATCTTTGACTATGTCACCCATTATAGCACTAAATGACCCTAAACCATTATCTGTAGCTTTTGAATGCTCTGGGTGACCACCACTCCACCAATCGATTAGTGAGACAAGTGTAAACGAACCAAATTTGCTATCAACGTGGTAAACCTACAATAAGAACATACATGGGCTGAGAAATTATTAAAATAGACAAAATCCAACAAAAGAACAACTGAATACCAGGTCGACATGGACATTTTAATTGTTGCATATTGTACTCTAAATGAGCTAATCATTTTAATTTTATGTTAGGAATCATGTCGACCTCAAGTTCTCGGAGAAAGAGAATGATGGAAGTTAAAGAGAACAAGAAAAGGCCCAAAATTGATGATATTACCATTGTTTCCTTTGTGTAAGTTTCAATTCCTATTCTAGTTTTGATTTCTAAGAGATGGTGGTGCTCATGTCATGTAAATTTAACCTCCTCTTTATACAGCAACATGAAGGAACAAGTTGTTGGCAAAAAAGTGTGTAAGCTGGTTACCAAGAGAAAGAAAGCACCTCATAAAGCACTTCACATGTGGAAATATAACATGATGCGCCAAAAGGAGAACGTGTTCTCTGCACCATTGGTACATGGTAAGCTAGTTCATGGTTTCATTTTTCCTCATGGATTCAACTATTGTATTCTTGTTCTTAAGCAAGTTTGTTCAAATCTCGCTCTTTTACAGGAATGTGTGACCTAGCTAACACCTGCAAGGTTGAATTCCCTCGAGGACAACGTGATGCTCAAGGAAAAGAACAAGATGCTCAAGGACAACGAGGTGCTATAGATTTGAATGTGCTTCCTCAAGAAGAACGAGATGCTCAAGGACAAGAACAAGATGCTCGAGGACAATGAGATGCTCAAGGACAAGAACAAGATGCTTGAGGACAACGAGATGCTCAAGGACAAACAAGATGCTCGAGGACAAACCAGTAGATCTCTGTTCGTATTAGTAAATCAATAAGCAGATGCTTATTTTCTACACATCACAGCAACCCAAGGTCACCACCAACATCAGAAAGGCATCACTTATCAAAGCAGCCAGCCAAACATATCAACCCACTATCATGCATACTCTCCTAGAGGCACCACAGGAGCTAGATAAAAAGATAACAGCATCTTACTGAATCAAATTCATAGAAAGCTAACCCAGGAAAATCTCACTGCCAAATGACCCCATAACCATAACTGTTGGGGTGGAGTGATGTTTTTCATCATTTGGTCAAGAACAAAATCTAGCAGGAGCTCAAGCTAGCTTTAGCAATCTCCAGTACCTTAGGCTAACTATAATAACCACTTCTCTATGCATCTTCAACTGGAAGTATCACAGAGCAAGATCTATTTCTTCTAGCTTGTGGCACTGAGTTACTAAGCTAGATAAGCCTAACTAAATTTAGTAAACAACCATCAGATAATTTAGTAAAGCATAAAGGCTTTACTGGTATTGCAATATACAGAGATACCACTGTATTTCCAAGCCATGAACTTTAATCTCTAGTCTAGAGATTATATCAAGGAAATTCCTAATGTCATCATCACTGAATTTCAGATTTAGTTCAAACTATAAATCAATTCAGTGAAGCACACAACCAAGTACCATATCTGTCAGCATCCAAGTGTATATATTGCAGACTAAGAGGCAGACAGTAACCAATGACTAGTACCAGGCAGAGAATGGAGTCAGTAGAATCATCACAACATCCTAACCAGTAAAATATCACCAACAAAGGCCAGTGACCAGCATCAAACAGAGCATAGAGCCAGAGGGTGAGAGAGTAGTTAGCTCACAGTAGCAGTAGAGGTGTCGCCGGCGTTGCTAGAGCAACACTGTCCCACCGGCGTAGAGATCAGAGTGTGGGGGCGCCCCAGCAGCAGGTCGTAGTCGCCCGGGGTTGCAGCCACGCTGTTGTCCTGTAGGCGTCGTGGAGATCAGCATGGGCAAGGAGTCCCGTGGCAGAGCCCCAGCCGGCAGCGGTACCCAGGGAGGCCGGGGGCGACCGAATTAGTCGGGTCTCGGCAAGGTTTTTGAAGCCGTGGGTGAGAGGGGGCACCGTAGTGAGGCGGCGGTGGGAGAAGATAGCTAGTACCCAGTGATGGCCGGCCGGAGCAGCGCCGGAGCCCGGCGGCAGCGGGCCGGAACTCTAGGCGCAGAGGGGTTCAGCGCGGAGAGCAGAGGAGGCGCTGGGCAGAGCGGGCAGCATGGCGGGATAGATCAGGAGGTGGAGGTACGGTAGAGACCGGCAACGGCGGCGGGCACCACCGAAGTCAACCGGAACCAGCGGTCGGCGGTGAGGGCGACGCCATGGGCGGCAGAGGACGCGAGGCAGGGGTCGGTCGGTTTGACCGATCGGTCGATCGAACCGATCTGGTCCGGTTAAGACCAGCGGGCCGACCAGGCCAAGATGGGCCAGCCAGGCCAATTGGGCTTTGGCCTATTAGCCAATAAGATCTCAACCTAGCCTTGAATAAAAAAAAGTATTTATTAGATTCTAGAATTTCTAGAAAATGTTAATAATACCCTATGAGTATTAAAAATGAACTAAAAATTATTTTTGAATACTACCTATAACATAGTATTTTAAAGAATGATAATAACCCCAAAAAGTTGAATAAATTTTATTCATGATGTTTTGGCTATTATGTGGAGAATAAAATTGCTATATCTTAAATGACCTAAAATTTGTAACTACAAATTTGAATAGTTGGTATCATGCCTAAATAGTTCCATAACATCATAAGTGATAGTTTTATTATTCATATGCATTAGTATGACTTATCATCTAATTGAATTTCTGAGTACTTAAATCTTTATTAGAACTGGAATACAACACACAAAAAGGGGGGTAACCCACTTAAACCCTAATGCATAGCATCTACATGCATCATAGCATGATTTGCCTTTCAAACATTGTCTTACCAGACAATGATGCTATTTTTCCAGAACCCGGGGTTCAGGGTTCAACCGAAGCTTTCATTTGCAATACCTTGCAGTCTCAAGGCAAGTTCACTCTTTCTCATACCTTTTGATTATCTTTATCAAACTACTTGCAAATATATACATGTGATATTACTACTGCATTTGAAAGCAAAAGGTTCTGTTTTCATAATCAATATGAAGTATCGATTACTAGCCCAGTATGGGTGGTTAATCTTTTGTGGTGGGCAATGGAACCATGGTAAGATGAATAGGTATGGAGGTTCCATTGCAAGGGGAAGTATCACCTAGGATTAACAACCAATGCCGTCAGTGATTCTTGTGCCGTAAATTACGCGTTAACCATAAGACTTGGAATGGGAAGGGAAAGTCAGCTAGTTCTTCTTCCTTTCGCATGTCAATGGACGTACCACACCAGAGCTATCATCCCGCTAGGATGTGGCAACATGGGTGGGACCCCTCAGTTTCCCCCGGTACCAGGTGTCTATGATGGATTGATGGATTGTAATGAACTGGCTCGAAGCTTGATCTTTATATCAGCTGGTAGTCCAGGGATTTACAAAAGGGTGGGCATGCGAGGTCGTGGAGAAGGGTAGTGATTGGCTTGGATCAATGACTGGGACCCATACCAAAGTGTATGGATGGGAAAGATCGCCCAGTTGTGCAACAAGGCTTTGATCTCTTATGGGTAAAGCAACACACCTCTGCAGAGTGTATGAATTGTGGCTTGTCACTCCTTGTTCCGGGAAGGAACTATGAACACGGTAGGAAAGGGACTCCATGAAGTTCTAGTCAACCTGTGAAGGCTGTCGGGCATGGTTTTCAAAATAAAAGCAATCTCTTGAAGAAATGTTTATGAAAACCTGCATGACCTGTGATCATTGATCTATGGTCGTAGCTAGTGCATCAAACACTTATACCTTTTAAATGAACTTGCTAGGTAACGCTCGTTACTCACCCCACTCCCTCTTAACCCTTGCTTAGACTCTGAAGACCAAGAGGAGGAGGCACTCTACGCCAATGTTACCCAGGAGGACATCTTCTATGAGGACCCAGATCTGTCCGGTGGTGTAGAAGGTGAAGATTACAAGATTGTCTATGGTGCAGAAGAGGAAGCCGAGCAGTAGACAAGATAGTACCGTTAGTTTAGCCGAGCAACCTAAAACACTGCTAAATAAGTTGCTGAGCCACCTTAGTTCTTAGTTGTACTTTCAGTTATTCCAGAACAGGTATTGTAAGTTGTGAGCCAATGGGGTATCCTCGATGAACCTAAGAGGACCTCGAAGTTGTTTTTTATTTGGGCTTGTAATAATAAAAGTTTGTATGTGGACCCGCAATGTTTCTGTTGTACCACTCTGAGGGATGTAATATTTGTGGAATGGAGTTTCATAAGTGTTATATCAACAACTTGCGTACTACAACATGCAGTGGTATGCTGGGTCACCGCAGCTGGTATCAGAGCAATTGCTTTGACCTTAGGTTGGAAACCTATTAAATGGGTAGAACCTGTGGGAAGTCTTATAGGAATAGTAAAGAGTTCTCTAGAAGTATGGTGGATATTCACTTGAGAATAACACTACCATATATTTTAGTGCGATGATTCTTTTTATTAAGCATTGCTATTATTATAACTCGAGGTAGAATGAACCACAACCAGAAAGACCCAAACATTTTCACACATACCTGGTTGTGTTAAGAACAAGGGAGATGTAGTAACATTAATAGTAGGGGGTTAAATCTTATTATTCATGAGAGAGTTAATCATGTAAGAATATTGTACTAAATATCTTAATGAGAGGGGCTAGAATTAATAAGTAAGTATGCACACTCACAAAGAAATCACTTCGATTGTAAAAGTTAAGTATTGCATGTGTATAATACATTTGGTTTTCATTTGGATTTGCTTTTGATTTCATTGTGTGACTAGTACTGTGCATAAAGTTGAACTCAGAAAACATATGCATGGTGTAATATGAGAATTCGCTTTGTGCAACAGGACTAGAGGGGCATGGATCCGGGTGTAGACCGCAAGACTGAGCAGCAACGTCAAGAAAGGGAGGCCAAGCAGAAGGCGAATGCAGATGCAGCGGCAATGGAACCACCACAACCACCTCGTCCTATCTCGGAGCAAAGTTTTCTCCAGTATATGTAGTTTGTGGAGGAAAACAGGAGGCGAGATCAGGAACAACAAAACAAATTCATGCAAGATTTGGGCGGACAAGCTGGAATAGCGGGAAGAGACAATGTCAGGCAATGAGTAAATTTGTCTGAATTTTAGAATACAAGACCTTTTCCATTTGCAATAGCACCAGAACCTATGGACACAGAAGATTGGTTGACTGACACTGAAAGGAAGCTAAAGACTGTCGGCTGTAGCGAGGAGGAAATGGTACGTTATGCAACTTATCTGTTGACAGGGCCAGCGGCATCATGGTGGGAGAACATTATAGCTATACATCCAACCACACACGTATTTTCATGGGAGGAGTTTAAAGAAAAGTTTCGTGAACATCATGTTCCGGAAAGCATCATGGAGCTCAAGAGGCAAGAGTTTGAGAAGCTGGAACAGGGGAGTGCACCGGTTATGAAGTACATCCAGGATTTCAGTCGGTTATCTCGCTATGTGGTTGACGAGGTTAGTACTGAAGAGAAACGCAAGAAAAGGTTTCTGAGAGGTTTGAATCCATATGTGAAGATGCAAATGAGGCCATTCAGTACACAAGGATTCCAGAAGCTAGTGGATGCTGCCATCACGTTCGAGGATGACTATCGGCAGGTCCAGGAGGAAAGGAAAAAAAGGGCAAAACTTGAGCCAAGGAAGTTTCAGACCAATAAACCATCAACTAATCGGAGTTTCAAACCCAGATTCAAGCCAGGAGGTAACACATCAAATCAAAAACCTCTGAATCCACGGAATAAGATCATTTGTGCAAATTGTGCACGAGCAGGGCATTTCAAAAGTGAGTGCCAGAAGCCCAAAATCATATCCTATGGTTGTAACCAAGAAGGGCATATGAGACCAGATTGCCCGAACAAACCACTCGGAGGATGGCCATTTCCGGTAGGGAACAGAAGCGGTGAAGGAGGAAGAGATGCTGGGAGGAACAATAACGGAAAGCGAGTGAAGCCATTTGGGAAGCTGAATTGCACCACACTAGATGAAGTGGGCCACTCGGATCAAGCTGTGATAGGTACGCTAAGCATTCTTTCCCATCCCGGCAAAGTTTTATTTGATACTGGAGCAACTACTTCTTTTATTTCCAAGCAATTCATGGAGCAATATGGGATTAGATGTTCTATGATAGAATCCCCTATTACTGTCTTATCCGCAGGGGGTACGTTAGTAGTCACCCACATAAGGAAGGAACAAATCATCAGGATTTGCAACTTCGTGTACTTTGCGGATCTATTCGTGATTCCAATGGGAGACATAGCAGTGATACTGGGAATGGACTGATTGTCAAATCATGGAGCTCAAATTGACTGTGAAGAAAAGACAGTGTCCATTAGAAGTCCTGAAGGTGGAAGAATAGTTTATCAACGTGATAAGTATACTCAAATTCAGGCAGAACTGCAATTGAATTCAATGAAGGAAGTGAAGATTGAAGAGATTCCTATAGTTAAGGAGTTTAGGGATGTGTTTCTAAAGGAATTACCTAGAATGCCACCTGATAGAGATAGAATTCACAATTGACTTGATACCGGGAACCACACCAATTGCTCAAGCACCTTATAAGATGGGTCTGAAAGAGCTGAAAGAGTTGAAGGAACAGTTAGATGAATTGGAAAGGAAGGGATTCATCAAGAAAAGTATATCACCGTGGGGATCACCTGTCATTTTTGTTGATAAACGAGATGGATGCAGAAGGATGTGTGGAGATTATAGAAACTTGAACAATGTGACTATCAAAAACAAATATTCACCGCCGAGAATACAGGATTTGTTCGATCAAGTGAAGGGAGCAGGAGTCTTTTCCAAGATAGATCTAAGATCAGGTTATCACCAAATCAAGATTAAAGCAGAAGATATTCCAAAGACAGCTTTTGTATCCAGGTATGGACACCATGAGTACCTTGTTGTACCTTTTGGATTGACAAATGCACCAGCTATATTCATGAATCTGATGAACAAGATCTTCATGCCTTATCTGGATAAATTTGTGATAGTGTTTATTGATGATATTCTGGTATACTCAAAGGATAAGTCTGAACATGCTAAGCATTTGAAGATAGTTCTACAGACATTGAGGGAACATCAACTATATGCCAAGTTTAGCAAGTGTGAGTTTTGGCTAGATAAAGTGGAGTTTCTTGGACATGTAATCACCAAAGAAGGCATAGTTGTGAATCCAAGCAAGGTAGAGTCAATTCTGGAATGGAAATCAACCAAAAATGCCAAGGAAATCCGAGGTTTCTTAGGAATGGCTGGATATTATCGAAGATTCATAGAAGGGTTCTCCAAGATAGCTGGACCAATGACTAAATTGCTACGGAAGAATACACCATTTGTGTGGTCAGAACAGTGTTGAACAGAGTTTCCAAACACTTAAAGAGAAGTTAACTACCGCACCAGTGCTAGCAGTTCCAGAAACAGGCAAGGATTATATTGTCTATTGTGATGCATCCAAGCAGGGAATAGGATGTGTGCTCATGCAAGATAGGAAAGTAATAGCCTATGGATCCAGGCAGTTGAGACCAAATGAAGTCAACTTCCAACACATGACCTTGAACTAGCAGCCGTGGTGTATGCATTGAAGAGCTGGAGACATTTTCTTTATGGAGCAAAATGTGAGTTATACACAGATCACAAGAGTCTCAAATACTTCTTCACTCAGCAAGAGCTAAATATGAGGCAAAGGAGATGGTTAGAGTTGATAAAAGATTATGATCTAACCATCAACTACACACCGGGGAAGGCGAATGTAGTAGCAGATGCCTTGAGCAGGAAGAGTACTGACAGCGTGACCGTGGACATTGAGTTACCTCAAGGGTTGAAAAGAGAATTAGAGCAAGCAGAAATCATGTTCCTGAAATGAGAGGCTATAGGCAGCATAGCAACTATGAGAGTTATAGAAGAGCTATACTTGAAGAATGAGATAATCCGAAAGCAAGATGACGATCCTTTCATACAAGAAGAAGTTAGAAGAATCACTGAGGGAAGGCAATCAGTGTTCCACTTAGGAGAATTTGATTCACTATGGTTTGAAAAGAGGATTTGTGTACCTAACGATGAGAATATTAAGAAAATAATACGCAAGGAAGCTCATGCGACACCTTATTCAATACACCCAGGGAGTACGAAGATGTACATGGATTTGAAGGAGATATTCTGGTGGAATAACATGAAGAGGGAAAATGCCAAGTATGTGTCTGAATGTCACACATGCCAAAGAGTGAAGGCAGAACACCAAAGTCCCGCAGGGCTTCTAAAACCTCTAGAGATTCCAGAATGGAAGTGGGATGAGATCGGTATGGATTTCATCATAGGTTTGCCGAAGACCAAGAATAATAAGGACATGATATGGGTAATCGTGGATCGATTGACCAAGAGTGCACAATTCATCGCTGTGAACCAGAAGGACAATGGTGAGAAGTTGATAAACTTATATGTGAAGGAAGTTGTGAGTAAACACAGAGTTCCTAGGAAGATAGTGTCAGACCGAGGTTCTGTATTCACCTCAGCATTTTGGAAGCAACTTCAGGAAGCTTTAGGATCAAAGCTAGACTTCAGCACAGCCTATCACCCACAAACTGGAGGGCAAACAGAAAGAACTAACCAGATTCTCGAAGATATGCTTAGAGCATGTGCTCTGAACTTTGGAGGATCTTGGGAGGAACATCTACCGTTGGCAGAATTTTCATATAATAATAGCTATCAAAGTAGTATCAAGATGGCACCTTATGAAGCACTCTACAGAAGGAAGTGTAGATCACAAATATGTTGGTATGAAGCTGGAGGGAACAAAGAGTTTGCACTAGACTACATCAAAGAGAAACAAGAGGCAATTGACATCATCCGGGATCGTCTCAAAATTGCACAGAGCAGACAGAAAAGTTATGCAGATCGGAAGAGAAGATCATGGGAACCTCAAGTAGGAGACATGGTTTACCTCAAGGTTAATCCAATGAAGGGAGTCAAAAGATTTGGAGTGACGGGGAAATTGAGTCCGAGGTATATTGGACCTTTCAAGATTCTGAGTCAGAACAGGGAGGTAGCTTTTGAATTAGAGTTACCGAAGAGACTGTCACAAATCCATAATGTTTTTCATGTATCACAACTACGGAAGTGTCTTAGAACTCCAGATGAGCCAGTTTCACATGAAGAGTTAGAGCTGCAAGCAGATTTGACCTATATTGAACATCCATCCAAGATTGTCGATGAAAACTGGAAGAGATTGAGAAATAGAGCTATCAAGTATTGCAAGGTGCAATGGAAGCATCATTCTGCAAGAGAAGCTACTTGGGAGAAAGAAGAAGACCTCAGACAAGCCTATCCCGAGCTATTCAGGTATCACCGTGCGTTACTTTGGGACAAAGTTTTTGTTAAGGGGGGAAGGCTGTAACATCCTAGTGTTTAGGACAAAATGGGGGTGGAATCAGGGTTTGTGCATTGCATTCATGCATCTGAAAACCTAGAAATTTTTCACGCAAGTAATTAAAAAAAACAAAGCGATTGGAGTTCCTCTCATTCTGATGTTTAGTTAAGTACATCGGAATGAGTGCGATGAATTTCGGCATGACCTTTGTTGAATTATTGAACTGGGGGGAAATAATTTGAATTCAACATTTAAATTTGAACTAAAGATAATTCAACAAAATTTGAATTAGGTAATTGAATAAATAAACATTACAAAAATTGAATATAAGATTAAGTTTTGGATAATGTCTTTACTACAAATGAATAGAGTATTATATTACAAATCTCAATAATGAGATTAATTACCAGAAGAAAGGAATATTACAAAATGAATAAACAAAAATCCTAACTAATATTTAATCTTGTCATCATCTTCATCCCTGCAAGTAAGAAGCAACAAAGACAAAAGAAATTTGTTGTAATGATTAAAATGTTTGCCTCCATATTTTTGGAGGCAATTTAATTTATTAAACTTAGTTAGAGAATTTAGGAAGGACTCCTAAATTCTATATCCTAGAATCCGAGGGCATCATTTTTAACAAATAATCGACTCTGGAAAAGGGTCCATAAATCATACACTTGAATTGATAGGCATTTCAAAGGTAGGCAACCAAAATCATGTTTGAAACATAACAGACAAATTATGACACCCTCTAATTCTAGCTAAGCTTAATTAAGCAAATCTAAACCAAAGGTGGTATTCATACTTAACACTAAACAGTTAAGTAGAACTGAAATAGCCACAAAATCATTAGCTAGGTGGCAGTGTTATTTGGGGCAGCCAGAAATACAAGTGGCGGACTCAAAATAAGAGAGCATCCAAGATAAGCATGCACAGCCGTGGCTTACTTCACAAGGTAAGCAAGTCAAGTGGAGATTTTGCACTAGTAGTAGATAAACATCACAGAGGCAGTCGCACCACACCACCACCTCATTCACTTCACTCACGATCTTATCCACACCTCAAGAACACTCAAGAAAACCATCCCAAAGATCCCAGCTCAAGCAACCAGTGATCATGGTCACCTAGTGGAGCACTAGGAGCTGATCAAGAGGAGGAGCAGGGCTGCCAGGAAGTAGGAGCAAGGTGGCCAGCCGAACCAGATCAAGCAGGACAAGGCTACCACAAGATCAAGATCAAGAAGGAGTAGAAGGGCACCAGAACCAAGCCTGACACCAACTTCACTTCTTCAGAAATTTTAGCAACAAGGTGAACAAATCAAGAACCAGCACTAGTATCTATTCTTATCATCCATCAAAGAAAATAAGGGGGGCCATAGGATTACCCTCAGTCTCGCATAGAGATGCTATGCTAGATCATCATGGGGTATTTAAAAAAAATGAATCAGCATCTGTTCTTATCATGAATTAGGGCCTCAGACTTTGCATCACTGGCTAAACAAAGCAAACCAGTAGATCTCTATTCTTATCAGTAAATCAATAAGCAGATGCTTATTTTCTACACATCACAGCAACCCAAGGTCACCACCAACATCAGAAAGGCATCACTTATCAGAGCAGCCAGCCAAACATATCAACCCACTATCATGCATACTCTCCTGGAGGCACCACAGGAGCTAGATAAAAAGATAACAGCATCTTACTGAATCAAATTCACAGAAAGCTAACCTAGGAAAACCTCACTGCCAAATGAGCCCATAACCATAACTGTTGGGGTGGAGTGATGTTTTTCATCATTTGTTCAAGAACAAAATCTAGTAGGAACTCAAGCTAGCTTAGCCATCCCAGTACCTTAGGCTAACTATAATAACCACTTCTCTGTGCATCTTCAACTGGAAGTATCACAGAGCAAGATCTATTTCTTCTAGCTTGTGGCACTGAGTTACTAAGCTAGATAAGCCTAACTAAATTTTGTAAACAACCATCAGATAATTTAGTAAAGCATAAAGGCTTTACTGGTATTGCATTATACAGAGATACCACTGTATTTCCAAGCCATCAACTTTAATCTCTAGTCTAGAGATTATATCAAGGAAAGTCCTAATGTCATCATCACTGAATTTCAGATTCAGTTCAAACTATAAATCAATTCAGTGAAGCACACAACCAAGTACCATATATGTTAGCATCCAAGTGTATATATTCCGGACTAACAGGCAGACAGTAACCAATGACTAGTACCAGGCAGAGAATGGTGTCAGTAGAATCATCATAGCATCCTAACCAGTAGAATATCACCAACAAAGGCCAGTGACTAGCATCAAACAGTGCACAGAGCCAGAGGGTGAGAGAGTAGTTAGCTCACAGTAGCAGTAGAGGTGTCGCCGGGGTTGCTGGAGCAATGTCGTCCCATCGGCGTAGAGATCAGAGCATGGGGGCGCCCCAGCAGAAGGTCGTAGTCGCCCGGGGTTGCAGCCACGCTGCCGTCCTGCAGGCGTCGTGGAGATCAGCATGGGCAAGGAGTCCCGTGGCAGAGCCCTAGCCGGCAGCGATACCCGGGGAGGCCGGGGGCGACCGAATCGGTCGGGTCTCGGCTAGGGTTTCGAAGCTGTGCGCGAGAGGGGGCACCGCAGTGAGGCGGCGGTGGGAGAAGACAGCTAGTACCTGGTGATGGCGAGCCAGAGCAGCGCCAGAGCCCGGCGATAGCGGGCCGAAACTCTAGGCGCAGAGGGGTTCGGCACGGAGAGCAGAGGAGGCGCTGGGCAGAGCGGGCAGCATGGCAGGGTAGATGAGGAGGTGGAGGTCCGGTTGAGACCGACAGTGGCGGCGGACACCATCGGAGTCAACCGGAACCAGCGGTCGGCGGCGAGGGCGGCGCCAGGGGCGGTAGAGGACGCGAGGCAGGGGTCGGTCGGTTTGACCGATCGGTCGACCGGACCGATCTGGTTCGATTAAGACCAGTGGGCTGACCAGGCCGAGATGGGCCGGCCAGGCCAATTGGGCTTTGGCCTATTAGCCAATAAGATCTCAGCCTAGCCCTGAATAAAAAAAGTATTTATTAGATTCTAGAATTTCTATAAAATGTTAATAAAACCCTATGAGTACTTAAAAATGAACTAAAAATGATTTTTGAATACTACCTATAACATAGTATTTTAAAGAATGATAATAACCCCAAAAAGTTGAATAAATTTTATTCATGATGTTTTGGCTATTATGTGGATAATAAAATTGCTATATCTTAAATGACCTAAAATTTGTAATTACAAATTTGAATAGTTGGTATCATGCCTAAATAGTTCCATAACATCATAAGTGATAGTTTTACTATTCATATGCATTAGTATGACTTATCATCTAATTGAATTTCTGAGTACTTAAATCTTTATTAGAACTAGAATACAACACACAAAAAGGGGGGTAAACAACTTAAACCCTAATGCATAGCATCTACATGCATCATAGCATGATTTGCCTTTTAAACATTGTCTTACCAGACAATGATGCTATTTTTTCAAAACCCGGGGTTCAGGGTTCAACCGAAGCTTTTGTTTGCAATACCTTGCAGTCTCAAGGCAAGTTCACTCTTGCTCATACCTTTTGAATATCTTTATCAAACTACTTGCAAATATATACCTGTGGTATTACTACTGCATTTGAAACCAAAAGGTTATGTTTTCATAATCAATATGAAATATCGATTACTAGCCCAGTATGGGTGGTTAATATTTTGTGGTGGGCAATGGAACCATGGTAAGATGAATAGGTATGGAGGTTCCATTGCAAGGGGAAGTATCACCTAGGATTAACAACCAATGCTGTCAGTGATTCTTGTGCCGTAAATTATGCGTTAACCATAAGTCTTGGAATGTGACGGGAAAGTCAGCTAGTTCTTCTTCCTTTCGCATGTCAACGGATGTACCACACCGGAGCTATCATCCCGCTAGGATGTGCAACATGGGTGGGACCCCTCAGTTTCCCCCGGTACCAGGTGTCTATGATGGATTGTAATGAACTGGCTCGAAGCTTGATCTTTATATCAGCTGGTAGTCTAGGGATTTACAAAAGGGTGGGCATGCGAGGTCGCGGAGAAGGGTAGTGATTAGCTTGGATCAAATGCCCCATACCAAAGTGTATGGACGGGAAAGATCGCCCGGTTGTGCAACAAGGCTTTGATCTCTTATGGGTAAAGCAACTCACATCTGCAGAGTGTATGAATTGTGGCTTGTCACTCCTTGTTCCGGGAAGGAACTGCGAACACGGCAGGAAAGCGACTCCATGAAGTTCTAGTCAACCTGTGAAGGCTGTCGGGCATAGTTTTCAAAATAAAAGCAATCTCTTGAAGAAATGTTTATGAAAACCTGCATGACCTGTGATCATTGATCTATGGTCATAGCTAGTGCATCAAACACTTATACCTTTTAAATGAACTTGCTGGGTAACGCTCGTTACTCACCCCACTCCCTCTTAACCCTTGCTTAGACTCTGAAGACCAGGAGGAGGAGGCACTCTACGCCAATGTTACCCAGGAGGACATCTTCTATGAGGAGCCAGATCTGTCCGGTGGTGTAGAAGGTGAAGATTACAAGATCATCTATGGTGCAGAAGAGGAAGCCGAGCAGTAGATGAGATAGTACCGTTAGTTTAGCCGAGCAACCTAAAACACTACTAAATAAGTTGCTGAGCCACCTTAGTTCTTAGTTGTACTTTCATTTATTCTAGAACAGGTATTATAAGTTGTGAGCCAATGGGGTATCCGTGATGAACCTAAGAGGACCTCGAAGTTGTTGTTTATTTGGGCTTGTAATAATAAAAGTTTGTATGTGGACCCGCAATGTTTCGGTTGTACCACTCTGAGGGATGTAATATTTGTGGAATGGAGTTTCATAAGTGTTATATCAACGACTTGCGTACTACAACATGCAGTGGTATGCTGGGTCACCACACTGATATTGTGTAGCTCTAGCTAGCGCTATGTCTTTTGCTTCGTCGAGTGCATCGACATCATCTTGCAGCGCCTCCGTAGAAGTCGTTTCGTCATAAGCCGCAATTCTCAGAACTTCATGAGTAATTTCGACTGGAAGCACGGGTTCTGCGCCATGGACCAGAAAGAAAGGTGTCTCTTGAGTAGCTGCATTAGGCGTAGTTCTCAAGCTCCAGAGTACGGAGGGATACTCATCTACCCAAGCGTGTTTTGCTTTTTCTAGTGGCGCTAGCAACCTTTTCCTTATTCCGTTGCATATCAGGCCATTTGCTTTTTCGACTTGCCCATTTGTCTTTGGGTGTGCAACAGATGCAAATTTCAATTTGATCCCCATACTTTTGCAGTACCCTTTGAATTCCTTGGACATGAAGTTCGTGTCGTTATCTGTGATGATGCTATGAGGTACTCCAAAGTGAAATACTATTGACATGATGAAGTTGATTGCTGCTGTGGAATCCTGAGTTGTTACTGGGGCTGCCTCAACCCACTTGGTAAATTTGTCGACTGCTACTAACATATAGACATGTCCTCCGGGCCATGACTTGTGTAGTTTCCCTACCATGTCTAAATCCCATTGTGCAAAGGGCCATGACAGTGGTATTGGCTGGAGCTCTGCTGCTGGTGCGTGTGGTCGGGATGCAAATCGTTGGCAAGCCTCGCATCTTTGGATGATATCTTTTGCATCTTCAATTGCTGTTAACCAGTAGAATCCTGCTCAAAAAGCTTTAGCTGCTATGGCTCGGCTACTTCCATGGTGGCCACAGACTCCTGTATGTATGTCCTTTAGTATAACTTGTCCTTCCTGTGGGGTGACACATCTTTGCAACACGCCAGTTATGCTCTTCTTATACAGTTTTGCCTGTAGTACGACGAAAGCTTTGGATCGCCGTATTATCCTTCATTCTACAATTGTATCTTCGGGTAGTGTTTTGTTCATCATATATGATAAGTATGGTTGCATCCATGTTTCTTCAATCATCATGACCTCCTCTGGCTCAGTTGTGCTCTCCGTTCCTATTTTGCTAGGCCCCGAGCCTGCTATCACATGTTGACTTGGTTCTTCTGAACCTGAAGTTTTGCTGCCCTTTATTGAGCTCTCGACGATTTCCTCCCAAAAGACTCCTGGTGGTATGGGCAGGCATTGAGACCCGATGTTTGCCAGATTGTCGGCTTCCTCGTTGCTAGCACGACTGACATGCGAGACTTCACATCCGTCGAAAGTTCCCTCCAGGTCATAGTACAAATTTCGCTATGCTGTCATGTTGTCGCTGATGGCGTCACAACGATTCATCACCTGCTGGACTATGAGATTCGAGTCCCCGAATATTTTTAGTCGTGTTGCTCCGCATGCTTTGGCCATCTTCACACCCAGGGCCTCGTACTCTGCTTTGTTGTTGGAAGCTTGTGGGAAACTCATGCTCAGCACATATTTTAGCTTGTCCCCTTGTGGAGATATTAAGACTACTTCTGCTCCTGCTCCTTGAACCCTTTTTGATCCGTCAAAGTACATTGTCCAAACACTTGATAGGTCAGGTGGTCCTGTGTTTTGTAGTTCTAACCACTCTGCTGTGAAGTCTGGTAGCACTTGGGATTTGATAGCTTTCCTTTTATCGTACGTGATGTCCAGAGGGGAAAGTTCGATTCCCCATAAGGAGACACATCATGTTGCTTCAGGGTTGTTCAATATGTTTGATAGTGGGGCTTCGTTAACCACTATGATTGGATGCACTGCAAAATATTGCCGTAGCTTTCTCGCTGTTGTGAACACATTGTATGCTAACTTTTGATAATGTGGGTAACGCAGCTTAGATGGTGATAATACTTCGCTGAGGAAGTATACTGGTCGCTGAACTCTGTGCGCCTTCCCTTCCTCACTTCTTTTGACTACTAACATCATGCTCACCACCTGATGTGTAGCGGCGATGTACAGTAGTAGTGGTTCTCTCTCCTTTGGTGCGACCAGCACTGGTGGTGTGGAGAGCACTTTTTTCAGCTGCGAAAACGCTGCATCTGCTTCTTCTGTCCACTTGAATTTTTTATCTGACTTCTTCATGAGTGCGTAGAAAGGGAGGGCCTTTTCTCCTAGGCGTGCGACAAATCGACTTAGCGCTGATACGCGTCCTGCAAGTTGCTGTATGTCATGGAGCTTGGCTGGTTTTCCCATCGTTAATATCGCCTGAATTTTCTCTGGGTTTGCCTCTATTCCTCTTGTCGACACCAGGAACCCCAGAAGTTGTCCTGTGGAGACGTCGAAAGAACACTTTGTCGGGTTTAGTTTTAGCTTGTACATGTCGAGGTTGTCGAAGGTTTCCTTCAAGTCACTGATTAAAACATCCTCTTTTCTTGTGGTGATGACGACGTCGTCAATGTATACTTGGATGTTCTGGCCTATTTGGCTTCCGAGACAGTTTTGCAGCATCCTTTGATAGGTTGCTCATGCGTTCTTGAGGCCAAAAGGCATGACTTGATAACAGAAGACGCCGTATGGTGTTATGAAGGCCGTTTTTTCCTCATCTTCTTTCTTGAATTTGATCTGATTATAGCCTGAATATGCGTCCAGGAAGTAAAGCCTTGCACACCCCGCTGTGGCATCAATTATTTGATCTATGCGAGGTAGTGGAAAGGGATCCTTGGGACAATGCTTATTGAGGGACGTGTAGTCGACGCACATCCGTCGCACTTCCGTATTCTTCTTTGGGACATTCACTGGGTTGGACACCCATATTGATGCCTTGATCTCTCTAATGAAGCCTGCATTCTCTATTCTGTGTAATTCGGCCGCTATTGCTTTTCTTCTGGGTTCATCAAACCGCCGTAGAGGTTGCTTGACCGGCCTTGCTTTTGGATCCATGTTGAGTGCGTGCTCGACGAGTTCCCTGGGAACACCTGGCATGTCGGAAGGACATCAGGCGAATATTTCCCAGCTCTCATGGAGGAACTCGATGAGCGTGCTTTCCTATGTGGGATCCAGA
>QXEO01000019.1:0-31087 GCA_007115705.1 Dactylis glomerata | reverse complement strand
ACACACGTTGATGCTATGACAATGTTATCAGACTACAGTTCGCGGAGCCCCTGGTACGCCATGGCCTCTTCCTGGCACAGAGAGCGAATCAGCGCTCATGTGCAAAGAACTTGAAAGCAGCAGCGTCGCCACGAGCGAAACAATACTCGCGGTCGACGGTGGAGACGCGGTGGAAAGACAGAATGACGCCAAACGCGGCGTACCCTGAGACTCCAGCATGACGGCGTCTTGCACGCTGCGGGTGGCAACGTACATGAAGCCGGCCGGCGACTCCAAAATGTCGTAGCGGTTGTGGCCAAGCAGTGTCATTGATACGTCTCAAACGTACACTAGTGGAAAAAGGGCCTTTGGCCTGGACCCTTTAGTCCCGGCCTCCATCTGGGCCGGGACTAAAGGCCCGGCCACGTCGCCCCAAATTCGCCAGCCGCCCGGAGGATTTAGTCCCGGCCCGTAACGAGGCTTTAGTCCCGGTTTGAGACACAAACCGGGACTAAAGGGCTATGCGCTGAGCGGCCCGCATGTGCGCCCCCTTTAGTCCGGTTTGTGTCTCAAACCGGGACTAAAGTCTTCTGCCCATATATGGCCGCAGCCCCTCTCTCCCCTCTTCCTTGCATTTTTCTTGGATGGATGAGTGTGGGTGTGTGCTAGCTCACCTTTTTGCTTGGATGCACTAGAGGTGTTTGTTGAAATGTGTGTTAGAGCGATGCCGCTTCAGTTCACCGAACACAAACTACGATATGAGGTGCCCGAGCCACGCTTAAGCCTTCCTCTTTATTTCCACTTATTCTAAAAGGTTAGCAACTATATTTCCTCGTTTAGACCGTGTGGTACTAATTTTTAGGATCGTGATTGTGTTTGATATACTGTTGCATGACGCAGATGAGCCATCCATGGATGTACGGTGATCGACGCACCGCCGCTTACAGAGAAGGCGTGCATTCTTTTCGAGATGCGGCCGATGCAAACAAGCATGGTGGGGCTATATGTTTTGTCCATGTTGAATGTCGGAATGAGAAGGATTACACTTCCTCAAGAGTCATTCAGAGCCACCTGCTTCGGTCCGTTTTATGTCGGGCTATAATGTTTGGACCAAGCACGGAGAAAGAGGGGTTATGATGGAAGACGACGATGAAGAAGAAGAGAACGATGATGACAACTACCGATCTATGTTCCCTGAGTATGCTGATACCGCAATGGAAGACAATGAAGAAGAAGATCAGGGTGCAGAACGGGAACCAGATGGGCCCGCTGATGATCTTGGCCGGGTCATTTCTGAAGCACGGCGAGGCTGCGACACAGAAAAGGAGAGGTTACAGTTCGAGCAGATGTTACAGGACCACAACAAATTGTGTACCCAACTTGTGAAGATGGCCAGAAGAAGCTGGGTACGGTAGCACACTGGAATTGCTGAAGTGGAAGGCAGAGACCGGTGTGACTGACTCGTCATTCGAAAAGTTGCTGGTACTGATGAAGAAGATGCTTCCAAGAAGAACGAATTGCCCGCCAGCACGTACGAAGCAAAAAAGCTTGTCTGCCCTCTAGGATTAGACGTGCAGAAGATACATGCATGCCCTAATGACTGCATCCTCTACCGCGGTGAGAAGTATGAGAATATGGATAAATGCCCGGTATGCACTGCATTGCGGTATAAGATCAGAAAAGATGACCCTGGTGAGATTGAGGGCGAGCCACCCAGGAAGAGGGTTCCTGCCAAGGTGATGTGGTATGCTCCTATAATACCACGGTTTGAAACGTCTGTTCAGAATAAAGATCATGCGAAGTTGTTGCGATGGCACATGGAAGATCGTATGAAAGACGATAGTTGAGGCACCCCGCTGATGGTCGGCAGTGGAGAAAAATCGAGAGAGGTTCCCGAGATTTGCAGGTGACGCAAGGAACTTATGGTTTGGTCTGAGTACAGATGGCATGAATCCTTTTGGGGAGCAGAGTTGCAGTCACAGCACCTGGCCCGTTACTCTATGTATCTACAACCTTCCTCCTTGGTTGTGCATGAAGCGGAAGTTCATTATGATGCCAGTGCTATCCAAGGTCCAAAGCAACCCGGCAACGACATTGATGTGTACCTAAGGCCATTAGTTGACGAACTTTTACAGCTGTGGGCCGAACCAGGTGTACGTGTGTGGGACGAGCACAAACAAGAGGAATTTGACCTTCGAGCGTTGCTTTTCGTAACCATCAATGATTGGCCTGCTCTTAGTAACATTTCAGGACAGTCAAACAAGGGATACAATGCATGCACGCACTGTTTAGATCAGACAGAAAGTATATATCTGGACAAATGTAGGAAGAATGTGTACCCGTTCAATCGTCGTTTTCTTCCGCCCAAGCATCCCTTAAAGAAAAAAGGCAAGCATTTCAATGCAAGGCAGAACCCCGGGGAAAGCCTGTCATCCGTACTAGTGCTGAAGTATTTGATATGGTCAAAGATTTAAAAGTAATCTTTGGAAGGGTCCTGGCAGCCAACCTGTTCCTAACGGCCCTGATAAGCGCGTACCCATGTGGAAGAAGAAATCTTTATTTTGGGAGCTACCCTATTGGGAAGTCCATGAGGTCCGCTCCGCAATCGACGTGATGCACCTAATGAAGAATCTCTGCGTGAATATTCTAGGCTTCCTGGGCTTGTATGGGAAGTCAAAAGATACACCGGAAGCACGGGAGGACCAGGAACGTCATAAAGGAAGAGATGGCATGCATCCAGGGCAGTTTCAAGGGCGTGCCAGCTACGCTCTTACTAAGGAAGAGAAGGAAATCTTCTTTGAAGTCCTTTTCAGTATCAAGGTCCCGACTGGCTTCTCGTCGAATATAAAGGGAATCGTAAATATGAAAGACAAAAAATTCCAAAACCTAAAGTCTCATGACTGCCACGTGCTTATGACGCAATTGCTTCCGGTTGCATTGAGGGGAATTCTACCGGAAAATGTTCGCCTGGCAATTGTGAAGGTATGTGCATTCCTCAATGCAATTTCTCAGAAGGTAATCGATCGAGAAAGTCTATCAGGGTTACAGATTGATGTGGTCCAATGTCTGGTCAGCTTTGAGTTGTTGTTCCCGCCATCCTTCTCAATATAATGACACACCTCCTAGTTCACCTAGTCGAAGAGATTAGAATTCTCGGTCCTGTATTTCTACACAATATGTTCCCCTTCGAGAGGTTCATGGGAGTCTTAAAGAAATATGTTCGTAACCATGCTAGGCCAGAAGGAAGCATCTCAAGGGCTATGGAACAGAGGAGGTCATTGAGTTTTGTGTGGACTTTCTTCCTGACCTTAAGCCGATTGGTGTCCTGAATCTCGGTATGAGGGTAGGCTGACAGGAAAGGCACACTAGGAAGGAAGCAAAAGTATGTATGGACGGCATTTCTTTCTCTCAAGCACACTACACAGTTCTACACAATTCCACCGTGGTGGCTCCGGTATATCGTGAGACACAAGAATATTCTACGCTCCGAAAACCCGGGAAGACTGACTCTTGATTAAAGGGGACACGAGAAGACTTTCGGCAGTTGGTTGCAGCACATCTCATGAATGATGACACCGTTGGAGATCAGCTGTACTGTTTGGCCAGGCCACCATCTTCTACTATATGTACTTTCCAAGGGTACGAGATAAATGGGAATACATTTTACACGGTTGCCCAAGATAAAAAGAGCACCAACCAAAATAGTGGTGTCCGCTTTGATGCAACAGACGAGAATGGGCACTGTTGGAAACATATTACGGGTGCATAGAGGAGATATGGGAACTTGACTATGGACCTACTTTTAAGATCCCTTTGTTTCGGTGCAAATGGGTGAAGCTGACAGGAGGCGGGGTAGTTGTAGACCAAAAGTACGGTATGACAAAGTGGATCTCAACAATCTTGCGTACATGATGAACCATTCGTCCTAGCCAACGATGTCGCTCAGGTTTTCTATGTGAAGGACATGTCTACAAAAACGAGAAAAAGAAATCAGCAAAAGAAGACATCGTCCGATGAGCCAAAGCGCCACATAGTTCTTTCAGGGAAAAGAAACATCATGGGAGTAGATGACAAGACAGACATGTCAGTAGATTATAATAAGTTTCATGAAATTCCGCCCTTCAAAGTGAAAACTGACCCAGCATCCTACTGAATGATGAAGATTCTCCATGGCTACGACCCAGAAGAAAATAGAAATAATAGATAGGAATGTTGTGCAATAATGTAATAATGTATTAAACCTTTTATGTAATGCATGATGAAGATTCTCCATGGCTACGACAGACACGGTTACACCGCTCTTTAGGAAAAAGCCTTCGTAAACAAATTTTGTAGAAGAAAAAAACCTCCTGAGTGTTTCATCGTAAATTATTATCTCTTGTGTTCTCGCATGAAGTCAATAGGTATTCATCGCATCTTCTAGAAGTTTGATTGGTCTACACGCTTTCAAACGGGCTTTTCAGAATACTAGATGAAACAACAAAGATTGAATTTTGGTGCAACTATGCCATCCACCAAAATTAGAAATGTTCATGTAGTTCATCTAGCACAACACATTTCATCTTAGACTACCTCTTTCGTAGAGTGTGACTGAAACATTTTACTCCAAGTACTGTAGTACTAGTAGAATTAAGCCAGCCTCTACTGAATCTTATCTCCCGTTCTATCCACACCGTGCTCTTTATGCAAATGGCAAAATAGTTAATACTTAGGATAGTTAAAATAATTAATTTTTAAAATAGAAAATAGTTTTGAATTATCTATTCAATTTCAAACACTTTCATTTTTATAGTTTTGTCAAATACTCAAATATGCAAAAAGAATATTAATAAACATAGTTTTTAATTAAAAATGGCAAAATAGTTATACTTAGGATAGTTAAAATAATTAATTTTTAAAATAGAAAATAGTAATTTTGAATTATCTATTCAATTTCAAACACTTTTCATTTTTATAGTTTTGTCAAATACTCAAATATGCAAAAAGAATATTAATAAACATAGTTTTTAATTAAAATGGCAAAATAGTTAATACTAGGATAGTTAAACTATTAATTTTTAAAATAGAAAATAGTTTTGAATTATCTATTCAATTTCAAACACTTTTCATTTTATAGTTTTGTCAAATACTCAATATGCAAAAAGAATATTAATAAACATAGTTTTTAATTAAAATGGCAAAATAGTTTAATACTTAGGATAGTTAAAAAAATTAATTTTTAAAATAGAAAATAGTTTTGAATTATCTATTCAATTTCAAACACTTTTCATTTTTATAGTTTTGTCAAATACTCAAATATGCAAAAAGAATATTAATAAACATAGTTTTTAATAAAAAATGGCAAAATAGTTAATACTTAGGATAGTTAAAATAATTAATTTTAAAATAGAAAATAGTTTGAATTATCTATTCAATTTCAAAACACTTTCATTTTATAGTTTTGTCAAATACTCAAATATGCAAAAAGAATATTAATAAACATAGTTTTTAATTAAAAATTGCAAAATAGTTAATACTTAGGATAGTTAAAATAATTAATTTTTAAAAATAGAAAATAGTTTTGAATTATCTATTCAATTTCAAACACTTTTTATTTCATAGTTTTGTCAAATTCTCAAATATGCAAAAAGAATATTAATAACATAGTTTTTAATTAAAAATGGCAAAATAGTTAATAGTTAGGATAGTTAAAATAATTAATTTTAAAATAGAAAATAGTTTTGAATTATTTATTCAATTTCAAACACTTTTCATTTTTATTGTTTTGTTAAATTCTTAAATATGCAAACAGAATACTATTTACAAACAAATAAACAAAAAACAGAAAATAGGCCTTTAGTCCCGGTCCGTTCCACGGACCGGGACTAAAGGCCCTTATGCTGAAAACCCCCACCCGAGGCCTTTAGTCCCGGCGGTGGCTCAAACCGGGACTAAAGGCCCCCCTTTAGTCCCGGCCTGAGCCACCGCCCGGGACTAAAGGTCCCGGGGTATAAAACCCGCCCCTTCTTCCCGCCGCATCGCACTTGGCAGTTTCGCGCGCGAGGAGAAGCACAGACGCCGCCAGGCTGCCGCGCCGCCGTTCGCCGACCACCGCGCCAGCCGCCGCGCCTGAAGGAAATATGCCCTAGAGGCAATAATAATATTGTTATTATCATATTTCTTGTTCATGATAATGTTTATACTCCATGCTATAATTGTATTAAGCGGAAACATTAATACTTGTGTGGTTTATGAACAACACCGTGTCCCTAGTACGCCTCTACTAGACTAGCTCATTGATTAATGATGGTTAAGGTTTCCTAACCATAGACATGAGTTGTCAATTAATAATGAGATCATATCATTAGGAGAATGATGTGATGGACAGACCCAAATAAAGCAGAGCAATTAGATCGTGTCATCGTGTTCATCTTTGCGAAGCTTTTCTTATGTCATGTATTGTATTCCTTAGACCATGAGATAATACAACTCCCTAGTATCGGAAGAAAGCTTTGAGGTCATCAAACGTCATCCTATGTGAGGGTGATAATAAGGTGTCTCTCAGGTGATCGGAAAGTATTTGTTGGGTTGTATGTATCGAGATGGAATTTGTCCCTCCCAAGTCGGAGAGATATACTTCGGGCCCACTCGGTAATCGATATCAACACCGCTTGCAAGCATGTGGTTAAGGAGTTATCACGAAGTGATATCGGATTACGGAACGAGTAAAGTACTTGCTGTGAACGAGATTGAACTAGGTATGGCGATACCGACGATCAAATCTCGGGCGAGTAAATATCGTGTGACGAAGGGATACATATACGGGATTAATTGAATCCTGACATCGTGGTTCATCCGATATGATCATCGATGAATATGTGGGAGTCAATATGGGTTTCCAGATCCCGCTATTGATTATTGATAGAAAATCATGTCTGCATATTCTCGAACCCGTAGGGTCACACACTAACGTGCATCGACGCTAGGATAGAATGGATAATTGGTTTATGAGTTTTAGTTCGGAGTCTCGGATGAGATCCAGGACGTCACGAGAGGTTCCGGAATGGTCCGGAGAATAAGATTCATATAAGGAAAGCAGTTTTTGGATTCCGGAAAGGTTTCAGAGTTTATCGGTATTGTACCGGAAGGTTCTAGAAGGTTCCGGAGTGGGACCAACGTGGGCCCACTTAACGGAGGCCTGCGTGGGCCTAAGGGGAAGTGCCCTGGCCGCCTTGGGCCAGGTGCACAAGGCCCCTAAGGCCCAGCCGGCCAAGCCCAAGGGGTAACCCTAAAGGAATCTTCAAATAAGGAAGGGGGGGAAACTTGCCCCCCACTCTTCCTTATCCAAGTCGGCTAGGGATTGGAGGAGGGACCAAGCTGGCCGCCCAGCCCCCCATATAAGGGGGGGCAGGGGCGCAGCCCTCCCTCACCCCAAGACCCAAACCCTAGCCGCCCCTGCTGCCCTCCCTCTCTCTCTCTCGCGACTGCGCGTAGGCGAAGCCCTGCCGCAGAAACTCTCCACCATAAGCACCACGCCGTCGTGCTGCTGATCCAATCTATCTCTCCACCATACTTGCTGGACCAAGGAAGGTGGAGACGTCGCTGCACCGCACGTGTGCAACTCTCGGAGGCGCCGCCACTTGCGGCGTAGGATCGGATCGGATCGCGAGGAGGAGACGGCGAGTACGACTACGTCAACCACGTTCTCTTGAACGTTACCGCTGTGCGATATCTTCAAGGGTATGAAGATCTCATCTACCTCTCTCGTTGATTACATCTCCTAGATTAGATCTTGGCTTTCTTGTTCGCATCCGTAGGAAATTTTTTGATTTACTATGCTGCGAAACCCTTCAGTGGTATCAGAGCTAGATCTATGCGTAGATGTGTTTCACGAGTAGAACGCAACATGCTTGTTGCGGGCGTTGATGTTTTCTGTTGCAAACCTCTTGTTGTGTATCTCTTATGGCGCGGTATAGTGAGATCGAAGCGGTCCAGGCCAACTTTACGCGACCGCGTTCGCGAGACCGGCTCCGCACTTGACGTGTGGCTTATTCCACACATGCGGCTGGTGGATGCCAGTTTCTCTCACTATAGTAGTCATGGGACTTACAATCGGATGTTAGCAACCATAATATCACCGTTGTGGCTTTTCGTAGGTAAGAATCGTTCTTAGCTTGCTACTCCCATAAGCCACGTAAAACATGCAACAACAAAGTAGAGGCGTCTAACTTGTTTTTGCAGGGAGTGTTTTGTGATATGGTATGGCCACAAGATGTGATGTGATATATGTGATGTATGCGATGATCATGTTTTGTAATCTTTCACGACTTGCATGTCGATGAGTTCACAACCGGCAGGAGCCATATGGTTGTCTTTATAATTGTGTATGACCTGCGTGTCAACTTCTTATACGCCATGTAATAGCTTTACTTTATCGCTAAGTAGTTAGCAATAGTTGTAGTTGCTATTCGTGGTGGAGGCAATCATGGTGGAGTGATGGAGATCATGCCGGTGCGCACAAGATGGAGATCATGGCGCGGAGATTGGCTATACCATGTCACATAAAATTATATGCATGTGATGTTTATCCTTTTATGTATCTTATTATGCTTAGATCGCGACGGTAGCATTATAAGATGATTCCTCACTTAAAGATCAAGATAAAATTGTGTTCTCCCCTCGTATGCGCCGTTGCGAAAGTTCGTCGTGTTCAAGCATCTCGTGATGATCGGGTGCTATAAACTCTACGTTCACATACAACGGGTGCAAGCCAGTATTTGCACATGCGGAGATACTTGGGTTTGACTTGACGAGCCTAGCATGTACAGACATGGCCTCGGAACACACGGACCGAAAGGTCAAGCATGAGTCATATGGATGATATGATCAACATGTTGATGTTCACCATTAAAGCTACATCATTCACGTGATGATCGGTCTCGGTGTAGTGAATTTGGATCATGCTTCACTAAACAACTTTGAGGGATGTTGAATTTAGTGGGAGTTCATTAGTAATTTGATTAACTTGAACTAATTATCTTGAACTAAATCTTGTTGTATTTGCATAAGTCGTTGTAGTCTTTGGCACCGTTTCCCACCGACACTTAGCTTAAATTGAGTTAAAAGAAACTATAGAATTCTGGATAATCTTTTTTGGTCTACTGCCGTTTAGTTAGAATGTCAAGACTAAAGATTAAGTCCTATTGCAAACTTTAGCAAATCTTGCTTGCTTCATACGATTTAATAAATTGTATTAATCTAAGAGCAACGATTCAAGTTTAGTATCTAAAGATCATATGTTTGCCTTCATGATAAATTGATCTTCAAAATTGTTTGAGAATCAAAGTGATCATCGAGCTGAAAGAATTGTTTCAGAAACAAATAAGAAGTGAAAGATATTTGATATCTAAAACTTTGATTGTTTGCAAAATGATGAAGTATAATTTAGTAAAAGAACATATGCTCATATTGTATGACTATGTGCGAAGATTGAAGATGCTAGGCATCCCGATCACCCAAAAGTTTGGGAACTAATATTATACTTGCATTCATCTTTATAAGCTATAGTAGTTTCATCATGAAAGATGTCATGATAGGATGAATGAAAAGGTATTGGCTAAATGGTTTTGCTATACCAAAAGAATACTAAAGAATGGAATCTGGAAGAATACCAATCATATGATGATGGCGATCCACTTCAAAGTGCAAAATCCAAGGCTATTAGTATTTGACTAGCATCCTTTGGACTATGTGTCAAATGATTGATGCCACTATTGATGTCGATAGATTCTTCTAAATAGAGAGGAAATGCTAAATAGGATCTGCAAAATATTTGGTAGAAAAGTAAAAGACTGGAAAATTCCATCTCAGGTATATAAATGATATACATGTTATAGATGTATTCTTTGCTAGTACATAATTCTTGGGTATTGGATACTAGATTGTTGGTATGAAATGTCATACAAAGCAATAATACAAGAACTATGATGGCCTAAGTAACTAGTAAAAGAATATGGTAATGATGCATGTCGAGATACAAATAAAAGTGTTATTGTGCTTCTCGTCGACATCAAACCTAGCCTTCAAGATATTTCATGAACTTAATAATTGTTATTTTGTTCTGGTATTATGAGAGCAATGGTTGTTCAAATTATTACCGTCTTCCATAATCGATGGATAGATTATTATTATCTTGTTGGTGAAATAGACATTTATAACACTGATGCTAAAGGTTGCAAGACAAAACAAATTTCACTTATATGTGACACCGCCGTTTAAGTCATATTGGAAACAAACATGAAAGAAATTCTATATTGATAGATTTTCGAGTCATTTGATTTTGAATTGATTGACGCTTGTGAAACTTTTCCTAAAGATGATTAAACTCCGTTCATGGGCCATGGACAGAACAAGTGACTAACTAAATGGCGATCATACATGTTGATGTATGTAGTCCATGGTGTGAAGTCAATCATGGTGTATTTTCTATTTCATCAATGACTCGAATAGATGTATGGTATATCTGCTTGATGAGATAGAAGTATGAAACAATTGAAATTGTTCAGTTTATGAAGTGAAAATTGTTGTAACAAGAATATTCAAATAGCATGATTAGATCATAAAGAAGAATATTTGAGTTACAAGTTTAGCAAACATCTAAGAGTTAGAGGAATTGTTCCACAAACTTGCATCATGATAGACACCATATGAGTATGGAGTTGTTGATGGATATAATCAAACCTTGTTTGACATGGTTAGATCAATGATGAAATAAACTACCAATATAATTTGTGGATTATGCTTTAAAGACTACCGCTTTTCACTAAATAGAGCACCATCATAATCCGCTGAAATGACACCATACAAGTTATAGTTGTCTTTCTTGAATTTTGGTATGCAAGGCATATGTGTAAAATGTTTACAACCAAAATTGGATTAGTAAGTTTTTGTAGGTTATCCCAAAGAAAGTCGATGGGTATTCCTTCTACTATGAACCCAAACACATAGTGATTGTCACTAAAAGAAGTGAATTTCTTATGAAGGAGTTTTTCGCGAAAGGTTTAAGTGGGAGGAAGATAGAACTTGATGAGGTTATTGAATCTGAGCAAGATAATCAGAGTAGTGCAGCACCAGAAAAATGTTCTGGAAGCGGCAACTACATTCATAGCTCACGCGTCTACAATATGTTGTAGTCACGACATCGAAGTTCCTATTTAACCAAGTTGGTCGTAATCAAATAGCAAGATTTGAGGACGAGATATTATTAGATAATAGTAACCAACAATATACAAAGAAGCGATGATGGGCCCTGACTTCGTCATATGAATTATTCTAGCAACAATTACATATTGAGATATGATAGTTGAATAAACGAAACAACGTTCCTCTACTGGAATGCACACCAAGGACGTGTATCTGACACGACCCAATGGGTTTTGTTGATTCAAAGGTTGCTAGATATGTATGCAAACTTCTATGGTAGAAGAAAGCATAGCGAAGTTGGAATCTTCAATGATGAAAATGTTAAAGTGTTAATTTCATCAAGATATTTGAAGATGCTTGTATTACAAGAAAGTAAGTGGGAGCGCTAAGACATATTTCTAATGCTTTATGTAGATGACATATCGTTCATTAGAAATTATGTGTTTTTCTTGATATTGTTAAGTTTTCATTAAAATTAGTTTTTGATGAAAGACTTAGGTAAAACCAGAATATTAAGCATCAATGTCTATACAGATAGATTGAGGCGTTAATATAGTTTTGCCAGAGTACATAGATGAAATATTGAATTTGTTCAATATGGAAACAATAAGAATGGTTCTTGTTGCATGGAAGAGGTTGGAGCAAGAATCAATTGTTTTGACACTTGATGAGTGAAACCACAAGAATGATTTTATCAATCTTGTATACCATGATATGTAGATCCAGATGTGTCCAATGCTCTAAGGTTATAGCATTTATATGATGATCGTTGGACAATAGTAAAGATATTCTTATGCACTTTTGAAGAAGTAAGAATATGTTCTGTATGCAGAAGTGACAAATGGTTCATTGCAATGAGTTACATTGGCTTTGTCACACATACAAGTAAAATTTTATCTCAATTTTAAGCTATTTGTTTTGAGTTAGAAGGTGGCATAATAAGATGGAAGAAAGTTCCATGATAACTTGGATGAGTTCCAATGTTAATATTGTGGCGGACACTGCAACGAGGGCTAAGTATATAATCGCTTTAGAAGTGGCATAAAAGATGCAAAGTAGATAGTGATAATCCAACTTTTTATGGCACTGTCGTCTAGGTCATATTGGCGTTAAACGCATGAAGAAACTCCATTCTGATGGATTTTTGGAGTCTCTTGATTTTGAATCATTTGACACGTGCAAGCCATGCCTCATGGGCAAGATGATCAAAAACCCGTTCTCCAGAATAATGGAGCGAGCAACGGACTTATTGGAAATCATACATACCGATGTGTGCAGACCAATGAGTATTTCGACGCACGGTGGATATCGCTATTTTTCTAAGTGTGCTAGTACTATGTAGTTCTATTGTATGACAATAGTGACAACATAGTCTCGGCTAAGATACAAAAGTCTCACCAGAAGACTAAGTTTATACGATGCCATCTCATAGAAGATGAGAAATGCGTGCTGACGCAAAATAATATGCAAATACAAACGGACCTGAAAGTGTCAGACCCGTAGATAAGGTTTACCACGTGCAAGGCGTATGAATAACACCGGAATGCCATAGGTGTTAAAGGCGCAAGTATGACTAGATTATTGACTCTAGTGCAAGTGGGAGACTGAAGGAAATATGCCCTAGAGGCAATAATAATATTGTTATTATCATATTCTTGTTCATGATAATGTTTATACTCCATGCTATAATTGTATTAAGCGGAAACATTAATACTTGTGTGGTTTATGAACAACACCGTGTCCCTAGTACGCCTCTACTAGACTAGCTCATTGATTAATGATGGTTAAGGTTTCCTAACCATAGACATGAGTTGTCAATTAATAATGAGATCATATCATTAGGAGAATGATGTGATGGACAGACCCAAATAAAGCAGAGCAATTAGATCGTGTCATCGTGTTCATCTTTGCGAAGCTTTTCTTATGTCATGTATTGTATTCCTTAGACCATGAGATAATACAACTCCCTAGTATCGGAAGAAAGCTTTGAGGTCATCAAACGTCATCCTATGTGAGGGTGATAATAAAGGTGTCTCTCAGGTGATCGGAAAGTATTTGTTGGGTTGTATGTATCGAGATGGAATTTGTCCCTCCCAAGTCGGAGAGATATACTTCGGGCCCACTCGGTAATCGATATCAACACCGCTTGCAAGCATGTGGTTAAGGAGTTAATCACGAAGTGATATCGGATTACGGAACGAGTAAAGTACTTGCTGTGAACGAGATTGAACTAGGTATGGCGATACCGACGATCAAATCTCGGGCGAGTAAAATATCGTGTGACGAATGGAATACATATACGGGATTAATTGAATCCTGACATCGTGGTTCATCCGATATGATCATCGATGAATATGTGGGAGTCAATATGGGTTTCCAGATCCCGCTATTGATTATTGATAGAAAATCATGTCTGCATATTCTCGAACCCGTAGGGTCACACACTTAACGTGCATCGACGCTAGGATAGAATGGATAATTGGTTTATGAGTTTTAGTTCGGAGTCTCGGATGAGATCCAGGACATCACGAGAGGTTCCGGAATGGTCCGGAGAATAAGATTCATATAAAGGAAAGCAGTTTTTGGATTCCGGAAAGGTTTCAGAGTTTATCGGTATTGTACCGGAAGGTTCTAGAAGGTTCCGGAGTGGGACCAACGTGGGCCCACTTGACGGAGGCCTGCGTGGGCCTAAGGGGAAGTGCCCTGGCCGCCTTGGGCCAGGTGCACAAGGCCCTAAGGCCCAGCCGGCCAAGCCCAAGGGGTACCCTAAAGGAATCTTCAAATAAGGAAGGGAGGGAAACTTGCCCCCCACTCTCCTTATCCAAGTCGGCTAGGGATTGGAGGAGGGACCAGCTGGCCGCCCAGCCCCCCATATAAGGGGGGGCAGGGGCGCAGCCCTCCCTCACCCCAAGACCCAAACCCTAGCCGCCCCTGCTGCCCTCCCTCTCTCTCTCTCGCGACTGCGCGTAGGCGAAGCCCTGCCGCAGAAACTCTCCACCATAAGCACCACGCCGTCGTGCTGCTGATCCAATCTATCTCTCCACCATACTTGCTGGACCAAGGAAGGTGGAGACGTCGCTGCACCGCACGTGTGCAACTCTCGGAGGCGCCGCCACTTGCGGCGTAGGATCGGATCGGATCGCGAGGAGGAGACGGCGAGTACGACTACGTCAACCACGTTCTCTTGAACGTTACCGCTGTGCGATATCTTCAAGGGTATGAAGATCTCATCTACCTCTCTCGTTGATTACATCTCCTAGATTAGATCTTGGCTTTCTTGTTCGCATCCGTAGGAAAATTTTTGATTTACTATGCTGCGAAACCCTTCAGCGCCGCCGCTGAAGTGCGCGCGCGCAGCACCCGCCGCCGCGCCGCCTGCAGCCGGAGAAGCTCCGCCGCGCCGCCGCGCCGTCCGTCGCAGCACCCGCCGCCGCGCCGCCTGCAGCCGGAGAAGCTCCGCCAGTCGCCGCCGCCGCGCCGTCCGTCGCAGTCACCTGCAAGGTTTGTTTGCAAAAAAATTATTTTGTTAATTAGTTAGCTAGTGTTAATTAGGGTTAGGGTTAGAATTGAATTATTTTAGTTAGAATAGCATTATTTAGTTAGAATAGCATTATTTAGTTAGAATAGAATTATTTAGTTAGAATAGACTTATTTTAGGTAGAATAGAATTATTTTAGTTAGAATAGAGTTATTTAGTTAGAATAGAATTATTTTAGTTAGAATAGAGTTATTTAGTTAGAATAGCATTATTTAGTTAGAATGGCATTATTTAGTTAGAATAGAATTATTTTAGTTAGAATAGAATTATTTTAGTTAGAATAGAGTTATTTAGTTAGAATAGAATTATTTTAGTTAGAATAGAATTATTTAGTTAGAATAGCATTATTTAGTTAGAATAGAATTATTTTAGTTAGAATAGAATTATTTTAGTTAGAATAGCATTATTTAGTTAGAATAGAATTATTTTAGTTAGAATAGAGTTATTTAGTTAGAATAGAATTATTTTAGTTAGAATAGAGTTATTTAGTTAGAATAGAATTATTTTAGTTAGATAGAGTTATTTAGTTAGAATAGCATTATTTAGTTAGAATAGCATTATTTAGTTAGAATAGAATTATTTTAGTTAGAATAGAATTATTTTAGTTAGAATAGAGTTATTTAGTTAGAATAGAATTATTTTAGTTAGAATAGAATTATTTAGTTAGAATAGCATTATTTAGTTAGAATAGAATTATTTTAGTTAGAATAGAATTATTTTAGTTAGAATAGCATTATTTAGTTAGAATAGAATTATTTTAGTTAGAATAGAGTTATTTAGTTAGAATAGAATTATTTTAGTTAGAATAGAGTTATTTTGTTAGAATAGAGTTATTTAGTTAGAATAGCATTATTTAGTTAGAGTAGAATTATTTTAGTTAGAATAGAGTTATTTAGTTAGAATAGAATTATTTTAGTTAGAATAGAGTTATTTTGTTAGAATAGAGTTATTTAGTTAGAATAGAATTATTTAGTTAGAATAGCATTATTAGTTAGAATAGTATTATTTTAGTTAGAATAGAGTTATTTAGTTAGAATAGAATTATTTAGTTAGAATAGAATTATTTTAGTTAGAATAGAGTTATTTAGTTAGAATAGAATTATTTTAGTTAGAATAGAATTATTTTGCATCATATATAGTTTGTTAGTTTATTAGTTAATCAAATGTTCGTTTTTTGCAGAACTATGGATCCACATAGCAGGAACCTCGAAGAGGAAGAGCTTATCGAAGATATAATCAAAGACGCCCCCGACGTTGAACCTGCTGAATCTCCGTCGTCATATCTAAACCCCTCCGGAGATGGAATGGAGGTTGATCGACACGAAGATGAAGCCGATGAGGCCGGAGATAGCTCCAATGACGGAGAAGGTGATAGCTCCACTGATGGAGAAGCCGGTGGAGAAATAATAAAGTCCGGCGAGGTATACATATGAAGTTCGACAATCACTTGTAATATGTGAAAAATATTGGAGATAGCTCTATATTGTATACATATACATTCATTTGACGAATGTTTCTCCCTCTTAGGCCTCCACATCGAGCAAAGCTACGAAACGAGGCCCGACTAAAAAGTTGGACGCACGGACGCATTACACCTTTGAGGTGATATTGCCTACGGGCGAACCAAAGCTTCCTAAGAATGCTACTGACACATTCAAGAAGCAATGCGGAGTTCTCGTTAGGGATCATGTCCGATCAGCGTTCGGGAGTGGAACAAGCGCAAAGGGGCAGCCGATAGTGACTATGTCGCCGAAAGGTACAAAGATAATCTTTGGAATGATATCATGTCACATTTCAACCTGCCAGAATGTGAGAATCAGACGCCGCAAATAAACTGAGGGCCAAAGTCAAGCAGTGGACTCTAAAGAAGATGGCCGAACTGTTCCGTAGCTGGAAGAAGAAGCTATGGAAAGACTATCTGAAGACAAAGAAAGTGCCAGTATTCGAGGGGTATCTAGCCAAGCAGGCGAATCACTGGAAGGCATTTCAGGAGTACAAGCAGTCAGAAGATGCCAAGGCATTATCAGAAAAGGACAAGAAAAATGCCGACAAGAAGAAATATCACCACACGCTGGGGCCAGGGGGCTATGAGACTGCCATCCCAAAGTGGGATAAGAAAGAGCAAGATCTGCTAGCTAAAGGCATCGTACCTGAACCCATCCGTGATGAGTGGGAATTGAGAGCAAGGAATTGGTTCCTTGCGCATGGTGGTTCGTACGACGAAGAAACAGGGGACCTCATCTGCAGTGACGGTCTTAGGATACCCAGGGAGAATTGGAAAAAAAATAGTGAAAGAAATTAAAGAGGGAAAAAGACAGTTCACTGCAGATAGAGAGAAAGATTTGCTCACACTGGTCCTCGGCAATGACGAACATGGAGGACGAACGCGAGGCTTCGGTCCTTCTTACCCGTTGTGGCTTGGGTTTGCCAGAGACCAAGATACTTACAGAAGCCGAGCGAGAGCAAAGAAGCGACAGCAGGATGAGGAGAATGACAAGTTCAACCAGTTGCTTGCCAGGCTTAACGAGCAACAGAAGCAGATTGACGAGCTTAGAGGAGTAGCGCGCCAGGAAGATCCTGCACTCGATATTACCGGCGCCCATCTAAGCGGAAAAGCAGCGTGGCTGAATCTGAGGCCCCGCCCGACGATGCACGAAGAATGATAGAGGGCGGTCCCGGCTACCCCGTGGATGGAATCAGGAGTCAACATCATGTGAACTCCATCAGAAATTCAAGAACATATCCATGAAGGTGGCCGTCGGACAAGCTTTACCTTCTGGCCCTGATGCACGCTGGCATGGCCGTGAGATTCCAGCTGGCTTTTGCTAAAGTCGGGGTGGATGAAAATCATGGTGGGGTTTCATGATATGGAGCTCGACATGGCTGGACCCGAAGATGAGAGAGGACACTCGGAGAAGTACTGGGTGGAGTCATCCTATGGGACAAGAACTACATCAAGCTTCCAGGCTCGGCCCCAAGGACAAACACCGCCTCCGAGTCGTCGCAGGTCACCTACACCTCCATCACCTCCAAGCCCTCCACATGACGACGCCACTACAACACGAGTCCAGATCGATCACCGCCGCCGGACTTGGGTCGGCCGTCTCCGCCGCCCCCCGCTAAGGATACTAAGCGGAAGCGTGCCAGCAAGAACGCTCCGTCGATGAGCTCTAAGCGCGGAGCTCCCCAAAGCGCAAACTGTCGCCCCTCCCAAAGGTACCTCATGCTAATCTTCCTATCAGACCTTATGATCGTACCGACGAGGAAAACGCCAGGATAGCAAAGGAACATTATGAGGCGCAGATGAAAAAGAAGGAACCCGAGCCCCGCCCGGAATACACCGAGAAGCAAATAGCATATGCAAAATACTTCATGACCCTTCCATCACAGTATGACTTACACCATAAGCCTGACGACTATACACGCCATTGCAGAAGGGAAGGGCAAAAGAGCAGATCACGTGCAAGTGCAAGTGGGAGCAAATCAAGTTCAACTACAAGCAAAAAAGATCAGACGTTCCTCAGCTTGGACAACAGGCCAAACAGTCGATCCCACCCCTCAGGGTGTTACCCGAGAATGTTCCCTGCTCTGGTGCAGGGGCAAGATTTGGAATTAGCAAAGAAGTGGGCGGCTGAATGGGGTATCCCGGTTGAAAGACGTTCTGGCTTCCAAGACGACAGGTTACCCAAGGCTGTGGTAGCCCCTAAGCCACAGTTTGTCATGGGAGCGCCTTTGGTCAGCAAAGATAAGTTGGATGATCTCCAACAATATGCGTTACTTGCATACATGGTACTTAAGTGAATCAAAGAATGGGAGAACGATGATCGTGGCGCGTGTCCCACGGGAGTACTACGGCCGCCCCGAAGACATCCATATCGACTTTGATGAACTCTTCCAGATGTACAATGCCGACGCCCTCGACAATCGCTTATGAGTTGCTATTGTCTGTAAGTTTTTTAATTCGTTGTCTACATATAACTTGATCAGTTATTTCAATTCATTGTCCTACATATAACTTGTTCCGTTCTGACTTGTACTCTATTATGCGAATGAAGATTCTGGAATGTAAAAGTAGGAACATCCTAAATATTGGGTTTATTGACCCAGATAAAATACATATAAGACGCTAACTGATAACCCCAAGGAGACAGAGGAAAACCTTCTAAGGTTTCTAACAGATCAAAATTCTTGTGACCACATACTGTTTCCATACAACTTCAGGTGAGGGTCTTACTCTGTTGTGTCCATTCACTTTATGAGTGTAATTGTTAAGTTACTGACACATATATATATACATGTGCAGCTACCACTGGATTCTGTTGGACATTCAAATTGATAAGGGAAGAGTTGATGCCTTCGACCCATTATCGAGACCCTTGGAACAGTTCCAAAGCCTGCAGGACATGCTCCAAGGGTAATTTCAATTATTCTTGCGCTCTATCGGTCTCTTTCGATGGTTTTCTGATATATCAATTAATGAAAAACTTAGCAAATCATTTTCCTTGTCGGGCAGGGTTTGGAAGCGGTTCAAGTGCGTGACTGCCGGTATCCAGCATGAGAAGCTGACCTTTAGAGCGGCTCAGGTAAGTAGTAGTATGATATACTTCTATTTTCAATACATTTTGTGATGCTAGATTATTATTTTGATTATATATATTCTATTCTCGTAAAGTGCGACCAGCAGCCACGGGGGACGCATCTATGTGGATACTATGTTTGCGAGACCATTCGCACGTTTACCTCCGAGCACAAGGATTACAGATACGATGTAAGCAATGAACATTCACACCTCTATTTTTACCCGTCATTCTTTGTTATCATGATTGATATTCATATTCATCTCCTCTTCTTATATAGTACACGGCCATGAGGGAGAAGTACCTACCAGAGCAACGCGCGATTGCTGTTGCAGAGGAGCTTGCGACCTTTCTGAGGACGGAAGCTATAGATGACAAAGGACGATTTAGTGTAGCTAGGGGCCATTACTGATGTTGGTCCATGTAATCGAATAGACGGGCTCTAGTCCCGATAATTTAGATCTCCATATAATTGTATATATATGCTCGTTTGTAAGATAAGTTAATCTTATATATATGCATAAACTAATTCCCGAACACCAAACAAGGCACCAAACGAGGCATCACGTTAATCCCCCCGAACCACCTAAAAACCCCGAAACCCTAAAACCCTAAAGCAAAAAAACAAAAATCTGCAGGGCCCTTTAGTCCCGGTCCGTCTTACAAACCGGGACTAAAGGTCCTGGCCCTGGATGCACTCGGAGCCCCCACCTGGACAGCCTCCAGTCCCGGCTGGTAACCGGGCCGGGACTAAAGGTTTAGCCTTTAGTCCCGCGGCTGGGGTCCCGGTTTGCAAACCGGGACTAAAGCCCCTTACGGGCCGGGACTGGAGGCCCTGTCCCCACTAGTGGTATCTATAATTTTTGATGCTCCATGCTTGTTTTTACACCATTTGCCTATTGTTTCGTTACACCTAGTGGCATTTTTATGCATTTTCCGGAACTAACCTATTAACGAAGTGCCACAGTGCCAGTTTCCTGTTTTTCTGCTGTTTTTGTGTTTCAGAAGTGATACACAGGAAATATTCTCGGAATTGGACGAAACAAGTTCCTGAAGTCTTATTTTACCCGGAAGCTTCCAGAGATCCGAAGGAGAGACGGAGAGGGGCCACCAGGGCCCCACATATAGGGCTGGCGCGGCCAGGCCCTGGCCGTGTCACCCATGTGTGAGGGAGCCTGGCTCCACCTCTGACGACGCCCCTTCGCCTATAATACCCCTCGACGAGAAAAACCTAAGGCCCCGATCAGATTTCCAGAACACATCGCAATACGCCGCCGCCGTCGACCCAAAGATCGGGAGGGTCCAGAAGCTCTTCCCGGCACCCTGCCGGAGAGGGGAATTGCCACCGGAGGTCTTCTTCATCGCCATGCTTGCCTCCGGAGCGATGAGTGAGTAGTCTACCTTGGACTATGGGTCCATAGCAGTACCTAGATGGTTGTCTTCTCCACTTTGTGCTTCATGTTTAGATCTCATGAGCTGCCATACATGATTGAGATCACCGTTATGTAATTCTACATGTTTGGTTTGTTGGGATCCGATGAATATTGGTGTTTATGATTAAGTTGCTGTACTGAATATTATCTTTTGTTATCTCTATGTTGTTTATGATCTTGCATGCTCTCCGTTGTTAGTAGCTATCTTGGCCGAGTAGTTGCTAGTGACTCCAAGAGGGGGTATTTATGCTCGATAGTGGGTTCATGTCTCTATTTCACCTGGGGGAGTGACAGAAACCTCTAAGGTGGTAGATGTGCTATTGCTACTAGGGAGAAAACAACATTCATATGCTCAAGGGCATATGCTTTGTTTACATTACACACTTTGCTTAATGCAATTATCTGTTGTTCGCAACTTAATACTTGTAGAGTTCTCGGATTGATTCACCACAAGTGGATTATTAGTCATAGATGCAGTTGGATGGCGGTCTATGTATTTTGTTGTAATGCCCAGAGTAAATCTCATAGTGATCTTCTTGACATATCACGTTATCTTTATTCTATCAATTGCCCAACTGTAATTTGTTTACCCAGCATGTGCTATTTTATCTATGGAGAGACACCACTAGTGAACTGTGGACCCCGGTCCTATTTACATCATATTGCTATCACCTGTTTACTTTACTCGTACTGTTTACTTTACTCGCATACTATATTGTTTTCCACTCGATACACTCATAACCTTTGTTTCAAGCAAACCGGTGAGATTGACAACCTCATCGCAAGTTGGGAACAAAGTATTTGTTTGTGTGTGTGCAGGTTCGACAACACCTTTAGTCGTCATTGTCTCTCTTCTCCTGTTCGATAAACCTTGGTTTCTTAAACTGAGGGAAAACTTGCTGCTACACTCATCATACCTTCCTCTTGGGGTTCCCAACGGGCTGGTTATTCACCACGCACAAGGACAGTCTGCTCCCACGTCAACTACACACCATCACACGCAGCAGCTACTTTTCTGGCGCCGTTGCCGGGGAGGAAGAGAAGACTTCTGCGAGGGGAGTTCTTCGCACACACATTCTTTACTTTGTTATTTGTTTTGCTTTACTTTATTTTATTTTACCTGCATTGCTTTTTATATCAAAAACCCAAAAAAATTAGAATCCTTGGTAGCTGTTTTTACTTGTTTACTTTCGTTTTGCTGAAATGGCCAATCCTGAAAACACCAAGTTGTGTGACTTCACTAGCACGCACAATAGTGATTTTATCTGCACTCCTATTGCACCACCTGCTACTGCTGCAAACTTTTATGAGATTAAGCCTGCTTTATTGAACCTTGTTATGAAAGAGCAATTTTCTGGTGCTAGTACTGAAGATGCTGCAGCTCATCTCAACAATTTTGTCGAGCTATGTGAGATGCAGAAATATAAGGATGTTGATAGTGATATTATTAAGCTCAAGTTGTTTCCTTTTTCCTTGAGAGGAAAAGCTAAAGATTGGTTGCTGTCTTTGACTAAGAATAGTATTGATTCATGGGCTAAGTGTAAGGATGCTTTTATTGGTAGATACTATCCTCCTGCTAAGATTATATCATTGCGTAGCAATATTATGAAATTTACTCAGTTTGATAATGAACATGTTGCTCAAGCTTGGGAAAGAATGAAATCTATGATAAAGAATTGCCCCACTCATGGACTGACTACTTGGATGATTATCCAAACTTTTTATGCAGGACTGAATTTTTCTTCAAGGAACCTACTTGATTCAGCTGCTGGAGGCACTTTTATGTCCCTTACCTTGGGCGCCACGTCAAAGCTACTCGACAACATGATGGTAAATTATTCTGAATGGCACACCGAGAGAGCTCCACAAGGTAAGAAGGTAAATTCTGTTGAGGAAACCTCTTCCTTGAATGATAAGATTGATACCATTATGGCTATGCTTGCTAATGATAGGACTCATGTTGATCCTAATAATGTTCCTTTGGCCTCTCTGGTTGCTCAAGAAGAGCAAGTTGATGTGAATTTCATTAGAAACAACAATTTTAACAACAATGCTTATAGGAACAATTTTGCTAGTAACAATTATAGGCCGTATCCTTCTACCAATGGTAATAGTTATGGTAACTCTTATGGTAATTACTACAACAACACTAGGGTCGCGCTCTTCGAGCTTGAGGTAATGCTCAAGGACTTCATCGGTAAGCAAACTGCTTTTAACAAGTCTGTTGAGGAAAAGTTAGGCAAAATTGATATTCTTGCTTCTAAAGTTGATAGCCTTGCTCATGATGCTGAACTTCTGAAACTAAAAGTGTTTCCTAATGATGTGAAAGAGAACAATGTTTTTGCTACTGCTAATACTATCCAAGTTGGAATTGATGAAAATATTAGATTGTTAGCGGAATTGCATGCCAGGTGGGAAAGAGAAGATGAGATGGCTAGAGAGATGAAGGTATGTACTATTACTACCTCTAATGATGTTGCTCCTACTGGTAGCAATCCTCGTACTTTGATTGGTGTAGAGAAAACTCCCACTCCTTGTGTTAAAAAGCCTAAAACTGCCAAAACTTTTTCTCAAAAGAGTGCTAAATTTTTTCGAAGTGTGGAAGATGATAGCTCTATTTCTTTTAATGATTTTGATGTTGATGGCTGTAATATATCTGAAGTAATTTTGTTCTTGCAAAAGCTTGCTTTGACTCCCAATGCTAGTTCTTTAAATATTGCTTTTACTAAGCATATTACCAATACTCTTATAAAGATTAGGGATGAAAAGTTGAAGCAAAAAGCCTCCGTTCCCAAGAAGTTAGAAGATGGTTGGGAACCCATCATTGATATGCATGTTAATGGTTATGATTGACATGCTTTATGTGATCTAGGTTCTAGTATTTCTATCATGCCTAGAAAGATTTATGACATGCTTGATTTACCACCGCTTGAAAAGTGTTATTTTGATGTTCCTATTGCTGATGTTGCTAAGAAGAAACCTTTGGGAAGGATTAATGATGTTCTTATTGTGGTTAACAATAACCTTGTTCCCATTGATTTCTTGTTATGGACGTTGAATGCCATGCTTCATGTCCTATTATTTTGGGAAGACCCTTTCTTCGAACTGTAGGTGCTATCATTGATATGAGGGAAGGCACTATCAAGTATCAATTCCCACTTAAGAAAAGTATGGAACACTTCCCTAGGAAAAGAAAGAAATAACTTTTTGACTCTATTCTTAGAGCAAATTATGAGCTTGATGCTTCATCTCTTGATAATACTTGATTCGCAATTTTATGCGCCTAGCTCAAAGGCGTTAAAGAAAAGCACTCTTGGGAGATAACCCAATGTTTTCTTTTCAGTACTTTTTCTTTTATTTGAGTCTTGGAAGTCATTACTACTGTAATGACCGCTCCTTATCTTGTTTATTTGCCAAGAGGAGCCTCTAATTTGAGTGAGGTAAAGATTTGGGGATGTTGCTGTCCTGAAACTGTTTTCGGTGCTGCACCGTAAAAATTCGTGAAAATTCTCTGTTTATCTTTTGGACCTGCGATTTCTTGTGAATATGCCCCAGGTTATATCCAAACTTTTCTTAGTTGAACACGTTTTGATTTGAGCAACAGAAAATCCCTCAAAAATTCGACCTTTGTTAGCTGTTTAGTTTTGACAGATTTCTGCCAATATTTGTGTTTGCCACTTTATCGCTTTCTTTTGAGTTCTTTTGATCATGGAACTTTTTGGGGAGGTTGCTACAGTAGTATATGCTATATATGTGGTGGTTTTGAGTTGAAACCTGAAGCAAATAGAGGATTGATTATATGTTATGCTTGCACTAATGTTGCTAATAGAATTGTGTTTAGTTTTGTATGAAGTTTTCAAGTGCAGGGATTGGAGAATGATGAGATGAGCTGAAGAATGGACAAAAGCTCAAGCTTGGGGATGCCCATGCATCACCCCAAGAAATATCCAAGAAGTACAAGCGTCAAAGCTTGGGGATGCCCCCGAGGCACCCCTTCTTCATCGGCAAAAATTAGGTCACCTTTCAAAACACTATATTTTTATTGCTTCATGCACTATGTGTTTTTCTTGGAGCGTCAGTTGTTTTAGATTTCTTAGTTGGTTTAGTTTGTTTGTTTGCTGCAATAAATGGTTGGACCCCAACAAATTTTCTTTGGAGAAGTTACCTTGTTTTCATTTGCAAAGAACGCTCAATTTTTCACTCTTATCGTTCATCGAGCGTTCTTCTTTTTCTGCTACTGCTTTTGGTTTTTGTTTTCGCCTTGATTTGCATTCAGATCTTGTCATATCTTTTCATCAAGGTGTATTTTTGCCTCTGATCTTCATTGGTTTTCATCAAAAGAGGTGTTTATAAAAATTTCAAATGGTGTTGGAAAAGAGAAAAAGCTTTGTGCAAAATAGTGGTACAAGAAGGAGCTTGTGTAGACTGCGGCTTAGGCTTTTTCATGTCATGCTTGATGTCTTTTTGATAGTATGCTTAGTGGTTTTGCTGTAGCATGACTTGTCTCAAATAACTTAGATTGCTTAATGAGCCTTTGAAAAAATTATGCGTTGTTTTTATTGTATGGAAGCATTATTTTGGTTTCTCCTTGATGCTTTATTTGGGTTGACTTGGCGCATGCTCACACATGTTAGACTCTTACAAAGTCGCCAATAGCCTTCATGATCATTTAGTTTTTGACTTTTGATGCCATCTTATGCTTCTTTTAATGTCGCTTTGTCGCTTTGCATGATTATGGCCATTATTGCTCTCTTAGTTGGTCGCTCCCAGTCTTTTGCTAGCCCTCGCCTTGTACTAAGTATGAGCTCTACTCGTGCATCCAACTCCTAAAATCCAAAGTTTTCCAAAGTGTCCACCATACATACCTACTAGCAATTTGCTATTCCAAGTAAATTTGACTTGCTTTTATTTTCTCTTCAAATTAAACTCTTACCAGTGTTATGCGAAACTCGGTTAGTAAAGCTCTCACGAACCGGAAGGCACACTTTACTTTTTCTTGTTCTTAAAAATTTGACATTGTGGTCTCTTATGTTGATTTGTTATGCTTGCAAGTTGTAAGTTGGATTCTAGCCCAGCCATGCTGTCATGGGGCAAGCTTTCAACATTGCACTTCTTATTTGAGTTGATATCGTGATCTTTTGTTTATGGATGCCCGCGGTGTGAAATGAATTGGGAATCTTGTGGGGATCATGGAGTTTGTATATGTGTTAGGGAAACGCCGGGCCGCCAATCTAAGCCATGCATAATTCATGGTGGAAATTTACAGCATACCCATGGTGAACATTCGACGACGCATCTCACAATAAAAAGCTAAACAATATAGCAAATAAAAGAGATGTCGAGGTGTTCATTGTCTGCTTGTCCTGTCATTTTGGTGTGGGCTTGTTCCATGTCATCGGGCATGGAGGTACCCCATTGGCGGTTCTCAATGATATGCATATACTTACAATGACAAGAGCCTTGCTTGGGACTCTAAGTAAAGTAGCATGAGGTTTGGGTACTCGTATTCATGGGGCACGAGGTTTTCAACTTATGATTTGTCAAGCATATGCATCATAATTGTTCTCGCATTAACTTTAACCATTCAAGATGCTTATGATGGGGGCAATGAGAGCTCAAAGCCGGTAAGTACCATAATTTTTGAAGGTTATAAAACTTACAATCACTGCTTCCCTCTGCGAAGGGCCTTTCTTTTACTTTTATGTTGAGTCACCACCTTCTTTCTTTATGCACCATTAAGAGAGCATAGTTGTCATTCTTAGTGTGATATGCATTGTCCCAAAGTTCATTGATTGACTCATATTGTTGGTTTCAGTTGTTCTTAAATTATTTGCATCTAGTCGCCCTCTTAAACTTGAAGGTGTCGTATGCATTTATGTTTTGCTCTCTTTGAAGGACAAGCTGAAAACCTTTTGTATGTTTTTCCTTATGATTTGAACACACGTTTGACTTTCATTGTTTCATTATCATTATCATGATCTTTTGTTTGTGTTCATTTGCATGTTTACAACATGGTTGCTAAGTTCTTATTGTCATGATTATATCTTCATGCCCATGTTTTAAGTTGTATTGATCTCAGCTCACCAATGCTTACATATATGATCAAGATTGTGTAGGTGCATGTCACCTCAAAAATTATTCTTTTGTTATCACTTATCTACTCGAGGATGAGCAGGAGTTAAGCTTGGGGATGCTTGATACGTCTCAAACGTATCTATAATTTTTGATGCTCCATGCTTGTTTTTACACCATTTGCCTATTGTTTCGTTACACCTAGTGGCATTTTATGCATTTTCCGGAACTAACCTATTAAGGAAGTGCCACAGTGCCAGTTTCCTGTTTTCTGCTGTTTTTGTGTTTCAGAAGTGATACACAGGAAATATTCTCGGAATTGGACGAAACAAGTTCCTGAAGTCTTATTTTACCCGGAAGCTTCCAGAGATCCGAAGGAGAGACGGAGAGGGGCCACCAGGGCCCCACATATAGGGCTGGCGCGGCCAGGCCCTGGCCACGCCACCCATGTGTGAGGGAGCCTGGCTCCACCTCTGACGACGCCCCTTCGCCTATAAATATCCCCCGACGAGAAAAACCTAAGGCCCCGATCAGATTTCCAGAACACATCGCGATACGCTGCCGCCGTTGACCCAAAGATCGGGAGGGTCCAGAAGCTCTTCCGGCACCCTGCCGGAGAGGGGAATCGCCACCGGAGGTCTTCTTCATCGCCATGCTTGCCTCCGGAGCGATGAGTGAGTAGTCTACCTTGGACTATGGGTCCATAGCAGTAGCTAGATAGTTGTCTTCTCCACTTTGTGCTTCATGTTTAGATCTCATGAGCTGACATACATGATTGAGATCACTGTTATGTAATTCTACATGTTTGGTTTGTTGGGATCCGATGAATATTGGTGTTTATGATTAAGTTGCTGTACTGAATATTATCTTTGTTATCTCTATGTTGTTTATGATCTTGCATGCTCTCCGTTGTTAGTAGCTATCTTGGCCGAGTAGTTGCTAGTGACTCCAAGAGGGGGTATTTATGCTCGATAGTGGGTTCATGTCTCTATTTCACCTGGGGGAGTGACAGAAACCTCTAAGGTGGTAGATGTGCTGTTGCTACTAGGGAGAAAACAACATTCATATGCTCAAGGGCATATGCTTTGTTATATTACACACTTTGCTTAATGTAATTATCTGTTGTTCGCAACTTAATACTTGTGGAGTTCTCGGATTGATTCACCACAAGTGGATTATTAGTCATAGATGCAGTTGGATGGCGGTCTATGTATTTTGTTGTAATGCCCAGAGTAAATCTCATAGTGATCTTCTTGACATATCACGTTATCTTTATTCTATCAATTGCCCAACTGTAATTTGTTTACCCAGCATGTGCTATTTTATCTATGGAGAGACACCACTAGTGAACTGTGGACCCGGTCCTATTTACATCATATTGCTATCACCTGTTTACTTTACTCGTACTGTTTACTTTACTCGCATACTATATTGTTTTCCACTCGATACACTCATAACCTTTGTTTCAAGCAAACCGGTGAGATTGACAACCTCATCGCAAGTTGGGAACAAAGTATTTGTTTGTGTGTGTGCAGGTTCCACAACACCTTCAGTCGTCATTGTCTCTCTTCTCCTGTTCGATAAACCTTGGTTTCTTAAACTGAGGGAAAACTTGCTGCTACACTCATCATACCTTCCTCTTGGGGTTCCCAACGGGCTGGTTATTCACCACGCACAAGGACAGTCTGCTCCCACGTCAACTACATACCATCACATGCAGCAGTCATCAGGGCAGCAGTCGCCATGAAGAGCTTGCCGCACACCTTGGGTTCCGAAGCGAACTGGAGCCTACGAGGTTATCAGCTGGGATCTCGTCGTCGATTCGGAAGAAGGAACGAAGCGCCATGGCCGAGTCGACGACGACGTCGTCCTCATCCGGAGGACGGAGGTTACGGAACAGCGGGACGGTGATGGTAGTGAGCTTGCCAGCAGCCGCCCTCGCTTTCTTCGCGGACCTGCGTAAGAAATTACATGGGGATTAGCATTTCAGATGTGAAACGTAAACAGCCCGTATTACAAATGAACTCGAGGTCTAAAAAAACGAACCTAGTGACCATATGCTTGGAGTCCTCCGCCTCGTCGCGGGGACGGCCAGAGGGAGGCGCCATGGCGAGCTTGACAGCGGAACTGCGTCGTGGAGAAGGAGTCCTCTCTGGCCTACCCCCTTGTTTTTTGTCGCGTGCGTTTTTTCTCTGTTTGCGTCTATCCCGTAGTGGAGACACAGGCACATATATATATACCGCGCCCCGGAAGGAGGGGGAGAGGGGGGGGGTGCGACGAGACGACGATCGAAAACGGGGACAGTCACGGCCAGACGCGGCCCACGAAGGCCGAAAACAAAAGGCCCAAGAAGCCCGTTACAGCACGAAGTAGACAACTGTGTCAGCGCGGGTACAGTCACGTCTGCCCACGTACGACCTAGCACGTCGCTTGTCACCTGCTTCTTCCGTATGGCTTGAACAACGACAGGCTCCCCTCCAGCTTGCATGCTGCGCATCTACACCGTTCCTGTTGAATGATCGGACGGCCACTAGGGGGTGCACGGCTACACCTCCCCATGGGCAGCTACACAACAAGAGCCAGCCTCTTCTCTCTTTCTTAGAGCAAGTATAATAAGCCTAGTCAGCAGGCTATAACACTTGCCACATCAACAAAAGTCCTAGTTGGAGGAAAGAGAAAGTAAGAAAGAGAGAAGAGCTGGCTCTTGTTGTGTAGCTCGGCTATAGCACAAGAATCAAGAAAAAAGAGGCTTGCATGCAGCCTAGAACCAATAGTATACATGCATTAAGTAATTAGTTCTTAATTAAAGTCTATTCAAGAGTCAACTAATAGCTCATCTATTATACAAGTGGGCTATATGAAGACTCTTAGATGACATGGCATGTTCTTATAGCCGACTGTTGGCTATATTATTAACCTTGCTCTTACTTTCTCTTTCCTCCAACTAAGACTTTTGCTGATGTGGCAAGTGTTATAGCCTGCTGACTAGGCTTATTATACTTGCTCTTACTACTCGTGCATGCAGCTGGCGCGTATATCTCTTGTCGATCGAGTGATCGTACGTAGCCGTGAAAAGCGTGCGGGCAGAGGCGGGGCGCACGCGAACGTGTCGAGCAACGATGGAGGAGCCGGTTTACGCCCGCTACGAATTCATTAATTCGGTAACAAAACACTCATTGTTTAGTTGATGCGGGTTAAGTGTTTTTCTGCCAAGTGGGGCCCTATGTCGGGCCTATGTGGAACCACAAGAGCATGAAAGGAGAGACATATGAGGTCATTATAAATTTTGCAGTTCTTTTGGTAAATTTCTGAGGGACCCCATGTGAGATCCTCTCTAAAATAACCATAATTTTCCACCGGAAGTACATTGTCTTCCTCGTCCGTTGAACCCCTCGAGGGTCCCTCTATGCCCATCGTTATGTCGTTCTTGATCACCGCCGATCCCATCCCCATGTCATCACGATTGGCAGTTCACTGTGCAACCAACCGACGCAACATCGCTACGATTTGCGCCGAGTAGTTTAGCTTGCACCTTTTAAAAGTGAAACCTCTATTAAGAAAACTCAAAATTTTATTCTTTTGGAATTAACACATCCTAAACCATCGGATTTATTAAATGTACCACGTGACAAAATTGTCAGGGGCCACAACCGGTTGCTGATCTCATGGCAATTCTTGTGTGCCGTGTTGGGTGCTCTCGACTGAAAGTTACCTCTTGACTACAATCCTTTAAAACAAGGGGATGTTTTATGGTATACCAATGTAACCAGCTGGACCGTCCAATCGGCTTGGTCCTACTATCTAGATCTAAGTACTCCCTTCGACCCATAATACTCTTTGCTAATACGGATGTATCTACCACTAAATGTGTCTAGATACATCTATATTAGCGAAGAGTATTATGGATCGGAGGGAGTATTAGTCAAGTAGTTTATGGATAGAGTTGAGTGTAGTAGTATATTTCATTTTGAGGGGCATTTCGGTATAACATTCATATCATGCATCCAGTTTTCCTCTCGAAGTGTAAGGTCAAAATTTCACTTTAAAACTATGCTTTTATATCTAAAATTTTGACAAAATTAAGAAATTAACTAGTGGACCAAACTGAACCAATTAATTGAGACGGTCCGATCAAACTATATACTACACATATAGATGTGTAATTCGATGAACCAAGAAATCTCGTAAAAGAGTGAGTCACGTTTAGAAATTTGATTTATAGATGTGTAATTCAATCAGCATGCCCTCGACAAATCTAACATCGCTTGCTATTATCTGTAAGTGATTTATTCCTGTAATTAAGTCTC